>BPLR01011676.1:0-94643 GCA_021605095.1 Caerostris extrusa | reverse complement strand
AAAAATAAAAAATCACTCATCCTGGCGATCCTAATCATGATGAGATAATAAACTTATCAAAAATATATTAGTGTCGTCGGTCCTTGATAAGTCTACAACGTTTAAATTAAATCGGATCGCTTAAAGTAAGGAAAATCGAGCCCAAAGAGTCAGTTAGAAACAAACAAACAAACATACAGGTGAAACTAATAAAAGCGTTTTAAATATGACATCACCATATTGGTGAAAATGTAAATAACTGCATTGCGCAACATTATCACAAACCTTCAGTAGCCAAACATGTTGGAAATATTTTCTATTTATTAAACGTTTCTTTTTTTTTTTTTAAACTTTTTTAATTCGTTGGTCTTATAATAACCGATAAACAAAAAATAAAACATAATTAACAAAAAAATTAGTACATTTTTTTACTGAAAAAAAATTACATCTAAAGTCATCAAATAAAAATCGTAAATTACCTTGAATGTCAAAAAAAGGTTAACAGCACGTAATAAAAAATGTTTATAGCAAAATTGGGTATTTCATTGATACAATCTATGAGATAAATATATGAATTAGACATATTTTGCATACTTCGTTAATGATATGTAATACTTCATCATGCTTTACTGAATGATATGCATTATGATTTGATGATAATATACAAACGTGAATAAATACTTATATAAATGTCGTCAAACTGCTAGAAAAAAGCCATGAAATAAAATAAAACAAAATAATTGCAGAATAAGCATTCATTTCAAATATTTGTGTATTATACATCTATTGTTTTTGTGCGTTACATCAATTCTTGCAACATAATTTGTAGTTCATTATTTTTTACTTTAGTATGCACATTTACTTTTCTGGTATGTCTGTTTTTAACTTCCCCCTGATGAATTGTCTTTTATTAAAATGCTTCATTTCTGAAATTCTGTATATTTCAATTACCCTTCTGATTTGTTTAAAATTATAATTAATTATTTTTACATTATCAGCAAAAAGTAAAAATATCAAAACTGTATATATTTTTTACATATCACCTATCATTATTTTCAAAATTTTGCATTGCGTTCATATTTTCAAATTTTATATGGCTGTAAGCAGTAAAAAAGTAACGGATAACTTTGAAAAGAATTTAAAAACTTTTTAAATTATAATTTCAATTTAAAATCTATACTGACTTAAAACTAATTAATAACTGATTTCTACAAATACTGCAGCTGTGTCAGTTGTGCAGCTGAATTGTAAGTGGGTGTGGCTGGGATGAGACTTGAGACACAGATTGGAGAATCAGAACTTTATTTACACACGCACAAGCAGCACACACTTACAATATTTAATACATTTAAAGACATATTATATATTCGTGAAGGATTCCGCTAAGCCGAAAATAAAGATGCCACTCAGGTTTGAGCGGGATGGGCAAAATGTAATTCCTCTCAGGTGAAAGTTTGTAGGCTAGCAACTACACACAGGGTTGTGCTAAATATGTTTCCTCTCGGGATGAGAGACTGTAAACTAAACGTTTCCCAGCAAAATTACGTGATTGCTCTGTACTAAACGATGCAAATGTGAATAGTAATTTTTACCTTAATTAATAGTAAGTTACGTTATTAGTATAAACGTTTCTGACCGGCAGCGCCAGTTTGTTCTGTACTTCCTCTCAGGTGAGAGTCTCGAGGTCCACTAACCATTTCTCTGAACACCGCAGTGGCCCGCTCTTGCAGTGTGCATGAGGGAAGCACAGTTGCAATATTTCATTATTATTTTTTTAATAAATATTTGTATCCCTTTTACTATTGATAGTAAAAGGGAGCAATAAAAATCAGCATACTTGATTTCTTATTTAGAAGCAACCTAATTCAAAACCAGTAAGCGAAGTTAACCGATAATAAATATAATAAATCTGTGTAATAGATAAACATATCAGTATAATAAATCAGCCAGGTCAAGAATCTCTCCATTGGATTCGGACGGAAATGCTACTAACCCTCTGTACGCTACTCTTACGAGTTCATTCATGATGACATTAGGAACAAACAGCGTTATACCACGGTAACTTTGGCCTCATTGTATAATGACCAACTGATTGGTTAAAGAGCACGAAAATGAAAATCCACTCACCATTAGGAAAAAAATGAGTAATAATTTATATATAACTTTACTATCAGATACGACGCGATTAACTAAAATTTTTTTAAAAGTTTTTAATTTTGTTAAATTTTATTAGAAAAATTATTCAAGAATAACTATCGTTTAAATAAAAAGAAATTAGTAAGTAAAATATAAATAAATAAGCTTATATAATAATAGATTTGAAAAATAAAAAAAATATATCATGAAAAACACAATCACAAATTCAAAATTTTACTATTTTAATTTCAAGAAAACTTTTTTAAAAAGGTGAATAATTCCGCTACTAGAGGGACACCAGACGCAAATTAGAATTTTGGTAAACTTAAGTAAATAGCGTTAATTTTTCTGCGAAATTTTTCGGTCACACCCCGGTAAAATAAGAGATTCAGTCAAAAAATTAAGACATTTAATGAAAATGCATACACATATTCATTCATTTTCATATATTATAATTAATTTAGATATTTATTCAAAATAATTAATAAAATAAAAATTGGAGCTATAAAAACTGATTTTTTTAACTCTTCTTTAATCAGTATCAAAATAATAGAATTTAATTTTTATTAAACTTTTAAGGCTTTATTTACTTAATTTATAGTTTTTATATATTTATTTTCTTATTGTTAGTTCTTGCATATCGGCAGTCAATGGATTGCAGGCAGGTGAAATTATGAGACTCTTCTACTTTGACGTATGATTTCAATCTATAAAGATTGAAATAGTTGGTAGAGTAGGCTATTTATGAATAAATTTCATCATTTATTTTGTGTACGGAAAAGCTACAAACGAGCAACAAGCAGTTTGTGATGTAATAAAAACAAATAATTATAATAATTCAAATTTTTTATATTCTTTCTGCATTTTTTTTTTAAGTATTCATTTCAGTTGGCTAGAAAAGTGTTTACATTTTAAATCTCTGCTGGTAGGATACGTCTATAATCATTTTACTTAAAAAATATAATTTTTTTTTTTCACAAGATTGTTAGATTTTGAGAAAAATTTAAATCAAAAAGAACATAATCCAATTTTACTTTAATAAAAAGCAAATATTTAAATATTAGGAAATAGTTTATTCATTTATTATTATTATTATTATTATTATTATTATTATTACACTTGAAACATCAAATCTTTTTAAAATAACTTGCTAGGCTGGATGCAGTATCCATATTAGTAATTTTTTTTTTTATCTCTACGATATTTATTGCAAAAAAATATGTTCTATTTTTAAAATTTCGCTATGCGCAGTAGATGTGGTTGTTGCTGACAATACAATAAATAACGCAAGTCTGTTTTCGCATCAACAAATATTTGTGAATAAACATTTATAAACATGGATATCGAAAATTCGATAAATAAAGAAAAGACAGTTGGCTAATCATTTTTTATTCGTTACTGCAAATATCAAATCAACTGCTAAAATATTCAAATAATTTATGCAGTATGTATCAAAATATTTAATTACATTTTTTATATAATATTATTTATCTTTTATTTTAGATTAAGGAATGAAATGTGAGTTTTGTTGTGCTGACTCAGGCAAAATTACAGTGCATTCTTGTAGTCCATTCCTTCACAAGAGAAATGGGGTCCCGTTCTAAATGGATTTTATGCAACATCATATTGTAACTATATTTTCATAAATTTATATTTAATTTAAATAAAAAAGGTAAACAGATTTTCCTTTGTTTTTAGTAGAGAAAAACTTTTTTTTTAAAGAAACAGTGTATTTTATTATTCACAAATAATACAAATAATAAAATAATTTTAATTTTGGTTGTATCTAATTCTCAGATCCAGCAACGCAGGACGGACACCCCTTGAGTAGTCTACCCATAGATAGAGGGGAAAGGGATAACTTCTGTTGTGATGGAGCATCGTAGGGACTAGTCGGACTTGGCTCCGTGACGCAGCGCCTTCCGGCATGACTTTTAGGAGGAACTACCCTGTATTTGCTTATCGTATGAAAGAAAACCCGGGAAATTCAAATCAGGCAGTCTGGTTGAATTTGGGTTGATTTCTGGTTGAGACAAGATGCTGAACATCCCAAATACCATCGAGTCTCCTCGTTTTTTAAGCAGTGTCTACAACAATGCCCCAGCTGATTAAACCTCAGTTTAATTGCTCACCATCAGCGTATGTTACCACTGAGCCACGAGCCGGGCTAAAATTCTTTATTTTTCGGGAAGAAAGGGGGGGGTGTTTAGAATTTTTAAATTTAGAAAATAATTCTGCAATAAAAAAAGATTACGTTATAAAATAAACACCCATATTTATGTTTTTGCCATATTTATTAAACAATATTAAAAAATAAAGTCTTATTTTATAGGCCTTTGCAAAACTTTTTTTTTTATCAACGTACTCCATAAAACTCATTTTAAATTGCTCTCTTCTTGAGTGCAAAACCCCATAAATATTACTTGAAATTCAGTTTATCAATTAAAAAAAAAAACCTGTACGTAATTTTTCTTTTTACTATTAATCAGAAAATTAAGTTTTTATAATCAGAAAGTTGAAAGCACATCAAAAATGATTCCAAGTCCAATTTTAGATCTATTAATCAAAAAATTATTTATTAATTAAAGCATTTTAATTGAATCTAAAAAGATTCATTGTCCAAAATTAATTACATTTATCAAAGAATAATTATTTTTAATAATTATATAAAAAAATACTTAAAGTATATCGTGAACAATTCCGCGTCCAAATTTGATTCCATTTTCTGGTAAGTAAATCCTTTGTATAAAAGCAAATTATTTACAAAGGTTCTTTATAAATATTTGTTGTTTTGTTTTGTCAGGAGAATACCTGGAAAAACAATCCTCTCAGATCATAAATCTTTTTCGCTGACCATTATGCCTTCATGGACTTAAATATTAATGAGAACAAACTTGACTGTTTGTATAATATTTATTCATTGTTTTCTGCTAAAAATAATAAAATAACAGAAGAATAAGAATAATAAAAATCGTTTTATTTAAAGAAAACGATTTCTATTTGTTTCTCTTATAGAATTCGTACAGTTTCTGTTTATTTTTTGCAAAGTACTATGTGTAAACTATGTCTGTTGTGTTTATTTAGAAAAGCAAGTACAAAAAAAAATCGTTTTGTATATAGTACGTTTGTTTTACAAATTCTAATCTCTAAAAAGGTACAAAATGAATTATGCTTATAATAAAAAGATTTAGAAGTCTGTTTAGTATTTTTTAAATTCCTTCTATTAGTTCACACACTCGCTATATAATATATCTTGTTCAAATTTTCAATCGTTCATAAAATACTTTTTTATTCCTCCACTCAAGTTCAAATACATTTTTTTGAACTTGTAGTGGATGATACTCGATGTTAATACAGTTTTTTCAAATATTAATTCAGTAATTAAAATTAATTAATTAATTTTAGTTTTTTTTTTTTTGCATTTAAATACCAATAGAATAATAGATGGCGCCAGATGTAAGAGGAAAATTTCAACTTTATTTATAAAAGGACTTTCTGCAATAGAAAAAAAAAGTAGGAATTGACTTTAAAAAAAAAATTTTTTAATTACTTGTTTTCTTTTTTTTTTACAATTGTAGAAATGTAAGCAAAGGCTGTAAAATTTTTAAGTCTTTTAGAATTTCAGCAGATGTTAATTTTGCTTCCACTATAATCCCAATCATTTAAGAAACCGTTACATTTAAAATTACTATTCTTTTTTTTTATTTACCATTTTCCTTTACTTCCTTTACTGGACTTTTAAGTTGTCCTCAAATAGTGGTTAATTGGTCAAATGCTGTTGAAGCATGTTTGAAACTAATTTCGTCTTAACTTTTGGAGAATTTCTATCCAGAATATTTTATAAATAGACATTTTTTATTATTAATTTATATATTACAATTCATAATTAAATTCTGCAGAAAATTCCATTTAATTTAAATTACATATATATATTTTGAAAATGTAAAATATTCTCATAAATGAAATAATTTTTCAAATAATTCATAAATGAAAGATTAAGTGAAATAATCTAATAAATAAAATAATTTTTTGAAATAATCTAATGAATAAAATAATTTGTGAAATAATCTAATAAATAAAATAATTTTTGAAATAATCTAATAAATGAAATAATTTTTGAAATTATTTAATAAATGAAATAATATGTGAAATAATCTAATAAATGAAATAATATGTGAAATAATCTAATAAATTAAATAATTTTTGTAATAATTTAATAAATAAAATAATATTGACATAATCTAATAAATGAAATAACTTCTGAAATAATCTAATAAATGAACTAATATGTGATATAATCTAATAAATGAAATATGTGAAATAATTTGATAAATGAAATAATATGTGAAATAACCTTATGAAAGAAATAATTTTTTAAATTATTTAATAAATAAAATATAGTATGTGAAATAATCTAATAAATGAAATAATTTTTGAAATAATTTAATAAATGAAAGAATCAATAAGTGAAATAATTTTTTTAGATAATGGCATGACACTCTTATAAATTTCTTACAGCCTTATGTAAGACAGTCTTCAGGTTCGAATCCTGACAGTATCATGCTTGTTAGTGGCTTGGAATCCAAGTAAAACTATAGAGACTAACTATATACTATATAGGTCCCGGTCTAATTAGCATAAAGTGTGAAAAAAATGACCGTAGAGCGACAAACCAAACTAAACTTCTAAATATTCATCACTCTAACGCCACCTTTCGGGTTATAGAGACTGATGGACAGTAGATAAACATTAGTTTGATTCTGGTACGTGAAGATGCGACATTACAGCTTTGTCAACCCAACGTAAGGATCCAGTTTGTAATGCAACATCATTCAAATAACTGTTCATTGGGTAAATTTAGATATTTAATGGGGTAAAACAAGACATATAACTCAGAAAACAATACAAAGGAAACTATAAAAATCTCTGTGTGGAGAAAGAGGGGTAATGAATGAATAACAAAGCTAAGAAAAGCCTAAAATAATAAAGCTAGAAATGAAATAGCTTTTCATATTATTCAAAGGCGAAATTAAAGTATGTATAATCACTATAAAAATAAAACACTATCAACTCAATAGCATGTGACATTCGTAAGTGAATTTAATTAAATATATAATTATTCATTTTAAAGTAACAAATTGTATAAAAATAACAATAATTCTTTGAACATATTAATCAACTTTATTTTAGAACTATAAAGAAACAAAGATTCTTTTTTTTTTTTTTGGTGAAATCAAATGATTTCTCTTTAATGAATATCATTAAATTTTTATAATATGAAAACATTATGTATTTGACCATTCATATTAACGTCAGTTAAGATTTTCTATTTGTCTGAAAATGGCAAATCAGTTAATGTTAATTTAGTTTGTGTTAATTTAGTATTTATTATAATTTAAAAATGTTTTGCAACCATGCTTCCTCCAACGCATTGCCAAGAGCGCCCCGCTGTGGCGTTCAGGAGAAATGGTCAGTCGGCCTCGAGACTCTCGCCCGAGAGGAAGTGCAGCGCAACCTGCCCTCCCGCTCAGAAAAATTTTGTTTATAATCTCTCATCCTGAGGGGAAATATATTTAATACATCCCGGATCAATAAGTCGCCTACAGACCCTGTGAGAAGTATATTTCGCTTTTCGGAAACTTTTTTCAATCCTCAATGCATGCTAAAAGTCATCGGCATCGATGGCCTTCAAAGCGCATGGCGATTCACATTGAATCTCTTCAATCGACTCAAAACGTTGTCCTCGGGTGGTCTTTTGAGTTTAGGAATAGCCAGAAGTCGCACGGTGTGAATGCGGTGGTTGTGGAACGATGTGAGTTTCATTTTTGACAAAAATTCAAAAAGAATGAGTGCAGTGGGAGCTGGCCCATTCAGAGTTTCGGTACCTCGATATTCGACCAGAGGACTCTTCGTCTTCAAAGCGTTCTCTGCCTTCTTTGATCTGTTTATACCACTTGTAAACATTTCATTCCAATACAGGAATGCTCACCGAATAAATTCTGCAGCATTCTATACGTTTCCGCAAACAAAATTTAATGGAAGTTCTTTGCTTAAGTAATTCAGACATTTCAAAATTCGCCGGAATCAGTTTTAGCGTCTCACAAAGCCAAGCGTAACTCAAACACTAATGAATATTTTGACATCAAATTTCACTTTTCAGATGTCAAGGACAGTGCCAGCAAACTAAAAAAAAAAAAATGAAATTCCATAAGCCCTGGGAATTTTAAATTGAAAATTGGTCTTATTGTTTTGGACACAGTAGTATGTTGCATTATTCATTACAGAAATTTATAATTCTGATTACAAGGACTACATATTCGTAGCGTGTTTTTCAAACTGTGTGACCTGCGAAATCCTTTCACTTTACCTGTCAATATCATGACAGTATCAATCACGATATGGTCACGATTTATCACGCATTCAGTGATACGTATCATTGTGTTTTGCGTGATGACCCAGCGAATCGAATACGCTATGTTTGGTTTAGTCACGTTTAAGAGTTATTTGCATGCTTCAGAAAAACCGGATTAGCGGTTAAACATTGACACTGTGACCATTGTAATAAATACATGTCAGCTAGTATTCTTTTTTTTAGTAAACTGAGAACATGATTGTTATGTATATAAGAGAAAAACAGGAGTTTAATTTTTACTGTTATTTATTTAATAATACAGCTTAACAATATTACTTAAAATTGTCCCAATTAAATTAAAATTTTGACATTCTATGTTTAGCTTTCTTTAGTGATTATTTTTATATAAAAAGAATTTTTTTTTACTGCTTATGAACGTTTTATTTATTAACTATTTTATGTATATTTGTTTTAAATAAATACATTTTTGTTTACTATTATGCATGGCAATTAAAAAAGAAAAAATATCGTTTATTTAAAAAGTAAAACCGTTTATTTATATTTTATTTGGCTTTATTAGCATTTATATTCATTTGGAACTACTAAATCGCTAATTATGTAACATAAAAATCTCTGTTATTTGTATATTAACGAATGGCAGCAGACATGCAAATGAATGAAATTTGAATTAACAAAGTTTGTTCTTTTAGGTGATTACATATTGATAAAAATAAAATAAGTTTAAAGAATGTCATTATTCTTTTAAGAATATTTTTGTTATTTTGGAATTAAAGGTAAAAAAATGTCATTAATCTAAGGATTAATATTTTATATGGTTTTAATAGCATTTGCATTTGTTTAGTACTACTAAATCGCTGCTTAACAGAAAAATCGCCATTTATTTATTTGTGCATTAGTGAATGGCAACAGAGATGCAAATGAATTAAATTCTTAATGAAGTTTGTTTTTAAGTGATAACATATTGATAAAAATAAAATAAGTTTATAGAATAAGTGATTATTCTTTTAAGAATATTTTGGTATTTTTCATCAATCTACGAAATGTTGTGTAACAATGGTATTTTAATTAATTTTTCCTATTAAATTAAAACAATATTATGAAGAACAATTCTATTTTTTTTTATATTCTTTAGTGCTTGTTTATGTATATTACAAGAAAATTCTTTTGTGCTTATAAATATTTTACAGTGTTAAATGTTGAAAAAATATTTTTATGTATATCAGATATAAATTTTTGTTTAATATACTGCCCTCAAAAGTTAAGGATGTTTTCGAAGCTCACCATTAAAAAAAAAAAAATGACAGTAAAAATAAAATTTATAGTTTATATAAATGATAAAAACAAACTTTACGTAAATTCATGCAAAAAAACGACAGCTGCCACTTTTTTTTATAGAAAATAACATGTATATATGAATGAGAGAAAAATATGCAAATATCAGGCTTTCGTATTTACGCGTGTAACTTTTGTTGATTTACAAGTTTTGTTAGCAGATTCGTTGGCAATAGGCAGTGGGGTCCCGCAATGTCTGAGAGAAGCCGTTTGCCCGATTCGTTAAAATGGCGGGCCGTCGGATGGATGGAAATGAGGTTGTCCCAGGCTGATGCTGCTAGACGTCTTAATGTATCTCGCAGTGTGGTCCACTGTCTCTGGAATCAATATCAAACAGAAGCATCTGTGTCCAGAAGACATGTTCCGGTTGACCATGAGCTACAACACCAGCAGAAAACCGTTTTATAGCGAAGAAGAAGAAGCATGTCTGTGTCTCAACTTGTTGTAGACCACTCTGTAGCATCAGGGAGAAGAATATCCGCTATTACGGTGCGAAGGAGTCTTCACAATTCAGGTCTCTATGCAAGGCGACCAGTTGTGCGTATCCCCCTCAACGGACGACAGAGAAGGGTCAGCTTATCTTGGACAAGAGAACACATTTCCTGGACCAGACAGCAATGGGCTTCTGTATTCTTCACAGACGAGTCCAGATTCACACTGGAGAGCGATTCAGGAAGTTTGCTGATCTGAAGAAAACAAAGCACCAGATACCATCCATCCAACACTGTTGAAAGACAAAGTTACCAAGGTGGTGGAATAATGGTTTGGGCAGGGATCTCACTCGGTGGTCATACTGACCTGCATGTGTTCCACGGAGGAACTGTGACTGGTTTGAGATATCGGGATGAGATCCTTGATCCATATGTCCACCCATATTCCGGTGCAATTGGCAATTTTTTCATTTTGTTGGATAATAATGCATGACCTCACCTAGCTGTAGTTGTTGAGGATTATCTTGAGGGTCTTGGTTTGGAGCGAAGGGCATGGTCAGCTCGATCTCCAGACCTGAATCCGATAGATCATCTTTGGGACTATCTTGGTAGGCAGGTTGCTGCTTTATGTCCTTCTCCAAGGTCTTAAGGAGAGCTGGAACAAAGCTGACTCAGTGTCTGGTCTTCGCTTCCCATTTCGGTACCCGTCAATTTAACTGACAATGCATTCAAGCTAGGGGTGGGCATATGCCTTGTTAAAACTCACTTTTTGTTATGTTTCTATGACATTTTGCCACATAAAACTGTGATTATTATTTTTCCCAAGAATGGACTTTTCCCACCGCGATTGTTTTTTTTTTTTTTTTTTTTTTTTTTTTTGGTAAAAATTCTTTTTGCGTTTTTCTTATGTAAACTTCTATGTTACAGTCAATACATAACTGTTTTGTGCACATGTCATCCAAATTTGGTGTTTCTACATTCACTCATTTGCAAATTAGGCGCAAAAACCGGTTGTTCCTTAACTTTTGGAGGGCAGCATATTTTACATGGAACAAAAGACAGAAAAATGATGCCATTTATTTAAAAATGAGTTTTTTATTAATATTATATATCACTTTAATAGTTTTTAGTTTTGTATTTTATTTATGTGAAAGTATTAAATCATCATCGTAAGTAACATAAAAATCACCATTATTTATATAATGGTAGCAGACATGCAAATGAATGAAATTTTATCTTTTTAGATGATAATACATTGATTGTTAATATTTTAAGGCTAAAAGATAAATGGGTGATTAATTTTTAAGCGTGATAGAAGATGGGATAGATAACCTTTGAAGAATATTTTTGTTAATAAGTTTAAGTTAAGTTATTTTATTAATAAGTTTAGATTAAGTTATTAAGTGAAGTTATTTTATTAAGTTATCAGGCTGAGTTAACAATATGTTATTATTACTGAAGTTATTTTGTTAATAAGTTTAAGTTAAGTTATTTTAAATTAAGTTTACAATATATAAGTTAAGTTAATACTTAAGTAATTTTGTTAATAAGTTTTAAGGATAAAAGATAAGTGAGTGAATTATCTTTAAGGATGATAAACGATAAGTGATTAATCTTTTAAGAATATTTTTGTAATTTTCTATCAAATGATTAAGAACGATATTTTAAAAAATTGTTCAATTAAATTAAAGCAAAATTACAATTATATTTTAATGCGTTTGATATCTAAAAACATAACTGTAAAAACGTAATTGTCCTTATAAATAGCTTTTAATAGTTATAAGAATTGTACACATTTATTATTTATATATTTATTTACTTAATTTTTCCAAAAATTAGTTTATACACTGAAAACTTGTTGTAATTCTCGGATAACGAGTAAATCATATAACCAAGCTCTTACAATGCAGTAGTACAAGATATTGATTTTTATTTTATCTTTTCTGGATTGTAAATTATAAAAAAAGAAAAAAAAATATGTCCTAATTTTTTTCAGGAAAGTTTATTTTAAAACTCTTAAGTGAGGGCTTTACACACTCTTTGCGCAGACAGCAAATCATGACAGTTTTATAAATTACACAAGTTTTTCCGCTAAGAATTTGATGAAAGAAATATTGGTTAATGTTTATCCACACAACACGGAAAAAAATAATAATATACTGTAACATTTGAAGTATATTGAACTTTGAAACAATTATTATAGTTTGTTTGTCAAAACAATCAACTAAGAAGTGTTTTCCACTATGGTATTTTTCTAAAAACAATACTAAAAAGAAAAACAGTTTAACAAAGATAGTTTTGTTTACTTTTCCACTAATGTTTTCTTTTTATTATCGTGATGCAATTTTATTTCAAAGTTTTGATTTTGATTGCAATTGATGTTTGATTTTCATTACAGCTATAAGCCTAAATCTCATAATGCTTAAATTTTTAATCTTTATATTTTAAATTAGTTTATTTATTTCATGAATTTTATGAATTATTTATCTATCGAATCTTATTCTTTTTATTGAGAAATGTTAAGGTATAGAAAAAAAGTTTGTTAAAAAAAGTTTAAAATATACGATTGAAGATTAGTGGATTGGAAGATTGAAGATCGAAGATCGTTGGATTATTGGATTGGATTGAAGATTACTGAATTGGATTGAAGATTATTGGATTGGATTGAAGATTACTGAATTGGATTGAAGATTATTGATTGGGTTGAAGATTATTGAATTGGATTGAAGATTATGGGATTGGATTGAAGATTACTGAATTGTATTGAAGATTATTGGATTGGATTGAAGATTACTGAATTGGATTGAAGATTATTGGATTGGATTGAAGATTACTGAATTGGATTGAAGATTATTGATTGGATTGAAGATTACTGAATTGGATTGAAGATTATTGGATTGGATTGAAGATTATTGGAGCTCACTGGCCCTGCCAAAGGGCCTCCGGTGGTGGCAAACCTAAAAGAACGAAAACATTGGCGATGCCCAGAAGTTAAAAGTAGTCAATGAGAATTAAAGGATAAAAATTAAAAATTGAATTTACGGTCGGAGGTTAGAGCAGAATATTCCTAGATCTTTTAAAATTAGAGTGCGGTTCACAGTGTTAATCTTTTGAATGGCCAGATGTTGGTGGTTGTCCAATATTATTGAAGAATATTTATTAAAGCTTTATCCTGCACTTTTGAGAGGTAGCAGGGTTTGATTTGGCTAGTCTCTCCACGGTCATCTTGTGCACACTTTAGGCTAATTAGACCGGGACTTACAGTTTAACTTGGATTCCGAACCACTCACAAACATCCATTCCATTGCTTGTAGTTCCAAAGGCCACAGCGCTAGCCAATTGGTCATCAGGCCGCCAGAGGCGTAGCAGGGAGATGGATCTTTGAATATCACTGTTTCTCATGAACCAGTTGGCATTCGTTATTTGTCTAATGGTCATATTTTTGTTGAGCTTCCAAGATTTTAGTATTAGAATTAGAGGCATAAGCTCATATCAGTTAATCATAGGTGAGGAGAGGACGAAGCATAGAGGTGAAAGTCAGAAGTTTATTATTTCTACTCCTACTAGAGTTTTTTGCAATAAGGGGATAGAGTCTTCTAATATTTTTTCTGTATTTTTGTTTGACGTAATTAAAATGAAAATTCCAGTTTAGATGTAGATAAAAATAAATTCCAAGAAATTTTGTTTCTGATATCCAGAAGATAATTTGGTATTTGAGATAGATGGCTGTTTTTTTTTTTTTTTTTTTTTTTTTTTTTATATATATATATATATATATATATATATTTGATTTTTGCTGAAGAAGACTGCTCCGGTTTTATTAATATTAAGATCAATTTTCCACTTGTCACTTGTTTGTTCAGAAAGGCCATTTAGGTGTTTGTATAATGCGCAGATAAGATATTTAAGGTATTTGTTTCTGTAAAGAATGGCAGTATCATCTGTATAAATTGTTTTAATAGTATTGAATGTAGTAGGCATATCAGAAATGAATGAGAAGATCAATGATGAAATTTTACTTCCTTGAGGTGGGGATACTTCATTTTAGAAATTCTATTTTAATTAGTACTTTTTCTAGCAAAATATTCAATGAATGCGTTCTTATGTGCATTACTCATGTGTCATTAACGTGTTATGTGCATTACTCATGTGTTATTAATATTGTTCAGTGAATGCATTACTCTTGTGTTATTTACGTTTATCTGTATATTAAACGAAAAGAAAAATTTTATTAATCCACAGTACAAATATTTAAAATCGATGCTTTTATTTTTACTCGGGCGTTATTATTTTCAATAATTTAAACATTACTTACATTATTTTACAATATTTTTATTATTACATCTGTTTCATTATTACATCAATATTTTTATTATTACACAGGTTTCAGAACACGCACCTTTATTTACAAGCAAATAAACATAACATAAACACCACAATTAACTACAAACAATATTTAACTCACAACATGTAACGCAATTAAAGACATCTAATTAAAGATTCGTGAAAAGATTCCATTACCTCTCGGGATGAGAGATTGTAACTAATGGCAGCGCCAGTTACGCCGAACTTCCTCTCGGGTGAGAGTCTCGATGCCAACTAACCGTTTCTCCTGAACGCCACAAGGGGGCTTTTGCAGTGCGTAGGAAGGAGCACGGTTACCATTTATCGCTGAATAAGATTTAATTGATTCAATAAGATTGAATAAGTTTTTCCATTTTATAAGTTTACAAGTTAAATGTACTAAGCATAGAAATCTAAAGGTCCGTGTGATCAGGACACGTATTCTCTGACCCTCCAGTAAAGACTGTACAAATCACCATTCTATTGTCTATATTTTTTCTGTGATATTTGTCTAAGATTAGGAGAACATCAACATCCGTCTCCGCACAAACTTTTTAATTTCTTGAAATTTAAAGCCAGACAGGCAACCAGCATTTCACTGCAGTATATTCAATTTAAAGTTTGGATGACGTACAGTCATTTTTCAGGATCAATTAGCCATAGCCTCTAGCCGTTACTCATTTAGCACCACCCAGAAGGCATGAAGGTTGTCACGGGCGCGACTAACATTACCTCCTCAAGTTTAAATGTTTTCCTTTTAAGAAGTAGATTGTTGTATAGCAATGACAATTAATTGTTTGTGATTTTCATTTTAATCAATGTCTTATTTTTAAAAGTTCAATCAATGTCTTATTTTTAAAAATTCAATCAATGTCTTATTTTTTAAAAATTCAATCAATGTCTTACCTTTTAATTTGGTAAAAATTTGAATTGATCAATTTCAAGTTTCTTTTAGAATTTCGGTTGAGTCATAGAGTGATTTAAAGTCACTTAAAAATAATAAAAAGAGCTATCAATGTCTTTAAGCCGTATCAGTAGGATTATGAATTCAAAACTTGAACTGAAGAAAAAGAACGGTAAGTCGAAATGGAAAAGTTTGGTTTGGTTTGTCGCCCTACGTTCATCTTGGGCGCACGAGGGGTAAACAGACCTGAAAAGTTGGAGAAATAAATTGATGAAACCTATGATGTAGTTGCTCAAAAAAGATGACATTTGAAGTTGATCGTACAACATAGACAAATATGACAACTCAGGCAGAAGTAAATACTCATAAGCTATCAAATAAATTACACTTTTAAAAAAAGTGCAAAAAAAAATGAAAGTTTAAGTAAAAAATTAAGAAAGTTGATAAAACTTCAAATGGCCAAGTTCCGGCTTTCTTAGAACTTTGATGAAGCCAAAATTGATCTAAAGCCTCTAAAGTTGATTCTCCAAAACCGACAAATATGACTAAGTCTTTCAACGTAAATCAACAAATCATACGATATCCAATAAAACACACAGTATAGAAAAAATGCATGAAAAAAATCCAAATGCTGTCCTCTAAGTAATAAAACTGTACATGTTGGATGACAGATTTCATGGTCCCCCTACAATCTTCTCTGAAGGAACAAATAATGCAAAGTAACCACAACTGATCAGGTCTAGATCTAAAGCAATATCTAAGTAAAGGTCAAAATAGTCAAGACTTATTTCCTTGAACTTAGAAAACTCATACAAAAGATGTCCCGGTCTGGATAGGTAATTCTGCAAATGGAAACAGTAAAATTCGTTTTGTGCAACCATAAACTAAAATCAATTCAAAATGTACTGCATTCAAAACTTTTAAAACCTTTTAAAAGATGGTTTGGTCAAAATATATCCAAATGGTAATGGAGAGCTTCATCAATACTCTGTTCTTTTGCATACTGTTAAAAATATGTTGAAATTCTTCAAATGAAAATGCAAGTCATAAAACCTTAAAAGTGAATGGAAAGCAGTTCTAAGGCTAAGCAAAGTGATTATTTTTGTGGGGGATATTTAAAAAAAGAATTAAACACGGGGAAATTTCAACCCTGAGAGGACTTTGAAAAGCTATTTCAAAGCTTTTGAAGTGAATAAAATCTTTTAAGAAGATATTAGGAAAAAGATTAAGAATAATAAAAGAAGAAGAAAATAAGAAGTGAAGAAAATCTTTAAAGTAATTAATTAAAATTGTCGTATTGAGAAACTTCGTTAATTTTTGCACACATATTGAAATATGAATGAATCAAAAGTTTTCCCTAAACCTTTTTTTGTTACCTTATACTATCGGTTAAAATTAATATCTAACAGAAAACATGAATTTTAGTAAATAGATGTAACATTACTTAAAAATATGAAAGACTATCTGTCTTTTCTTATACTATCTTAAATCTTTTTTAAAACACATAACATTAAAATAATTACTCATGTGAAATTATCATTTGTTAATTATGGTTTTTTAATAAATTCTTTGTTTATAACATTAATCTCTTCTTCTTCAATGACGCAATAGCCTCGTGGTGGGCCGAGGCCAGATTTCGAAACTTCAGATGTTGTTTTCTTTTTAAGTGATAGGGTTGTCACCCCCACCCCTACAGGTATCAGACCGAGTCTTACGGTTTCAAGTGGATTCCGAACCGCTACAAGCATTCATCACCGCCGGGACTTGAACCTGAAATGACGAGGACCAAAGCGCTAGTCACTCAGCCATTAGGCCCCATAATATTAACTTACAAAAATCAAATATTAAGAAGGTAGCCAAATTTAAAATTCCACATCTTCTTGGTAAATTATTTAATTTGATTTTTCGAATCAAAATAATTTAATATTTTTAATGGTCAATTCAGATTTTTATTTGAATTTTTGTTACGAATCTGATAAACTTATTTTACTCCTAAGTACATAAATAAACGTTCTTTTTCTACGTTTAATAAGTCAATATGTTGCCATACGATTAGTGAAAGTGATTGTTGAATTCCATGCGATTATTATATTGCCATTCGATTATTGAGAAGTATAACTACGATAAATAAAAAAGAAATCGCTTACATTTTGTTTTCTTTTTATTTAAGTTTTCAAGAAAATATTCCAAGCATATTTGTCTTGAAAAAGATTTTCAGAATTCCCATCTTCTGGTTAATAATGTAATTTGATTTTGCTAAACAAAATAATTTGAATTTTTTTTTAATTCTTTATTCGAATTTTTGTTACGAATCTGACAAAATTTTTTGATCGTTAAGTACATAAGCAAACGTTCTTTTTCTATGTTTAATAATAAATCAGTATGTCGCCATACGATTCATAAAAACGATTATTGAATGCCATATGATTACTGAAAAGTATAACTACAATTCGTAAAAAAGAAATCGTTTGCATTTTGTTTTCTTTTATTCAAACTTCTAAGAAAATGTTCAAAGCATGAAAAGTCTTCTAAAAGGTGGGGTTTTTTGGGGGGGGGTTCCAAGGACCTAATCTGAAAACACTTTTTGAAAGTCACCAATTTGCAACATCTTCCGAACAAAAGCCATTCCACAAAAAAAAAGTTTTCCACGCAACGCATCTTGGAATCTAATTTTATTTCACAATTCAACAGTGAGTCCTTCCCAATTTTTTTTCTTGAAAAATCATGAATAAACTGCAAAGTGAGACGAAAATAAAACTGAGTACTAACTATAATTAACATTCATATACAAAAATCAATTACTAAGAAGGCAGCCAAATTAAAAAATGCAACATGTTCTTGGTTAATAAGGTAATTTGATTGTTCTACTCAAAATAATTTTAAAATTTTTTAATAGCCAATTCATATCTTTATTTAAATTTGTGTTAAGAATTTGATAAAATTATTTTACTCGTTAAGTACATAAATAAACGTTCTTTTTCTATGTTTAATAATAAGTCAATATGTTGCCATACGATTAATAAAAACTATTATTGAATGCCATACTATTATTATGTTGCCATACGATAATTGAAAAGTATTATACTACAATTAGTAAAAAAAGAAATCGTTTGCATTTTGTTTTCTTTTTATTTAACTTTTCAGAAAACGTTCGAAGCATATTTGTCTTCAAAAAAGTTTTTTTAGAATTTTTCTTTTCAAGGCCATAAACAGAGAAGACTTTTGAAATCCACCAATTTGCAACATTTTCGGAACAAAAGACATTCCACAAAAAAAAAATTATCCACGCAACGCACCTTGGAATCTAATTTTATTTCATAATTCAACGGTGAGTCCTTCCCATTTTTTTTTTTTTTTCTTGAAAAATCATAAATAAACTGTAGAGTGGGACCAAAATAAAACTGAGTACTTGAATAAATGTTCTTTTTTTACATTTAATACGCCAGTATCTTTCATACGATTAGTAAAAACGATTATTGAATGCCATACGATTATTGAAAAGTATAACTGCGATTAGTTTTTATGTTATCATACGATAATTTAAAAATATAACTACGATTAGTAAAAAAAGAAATCGTTTGCATTTTGTTTTCTTTTTCTTTTGTTCTATTATTATTGTATATTCTATTTTGTCTATATATTCTATTCTATCTATGTTTTATTATTTTTTCTATATAGTATTCTATTTTATTTTTTGTTTTATTATTTGTTCTTTTTCTTTTTATTTGTTATTATTTTTTTCTTTTCATTTGCTTTATCTTTTAAGAAAACGTTCGAAGCATATTTGTCTTCAAAAAGGTTTTTTAGAATTTTTTGTTTTTCAAGGCCATAAACTGGGAACACTTTTGAAATCCGCCAATTTGCAACATTTTCCGAACAAAAGACATTCCACAAAAAAGAATTATCCACGCAACGCATCTTGGAATCTAATTTTATTTCACAATTCAACAGTGAGTCCTTCCCATTTTTTTCCTTTTCTTGAAAAATCATAAATAAACCGTAAAGTGGGACGAAAATAAAACCGAGTTCGTGATAAAAAAAAAAATGTCTCAACAGTTCACTTCCATTTTTATCTTCCAACTTCCTGTGGAAAAAATGCGTATTGAATACAAATTGGCTTCATTTTCAGCATGTTCATGATTTTTACCGTGACGAACTTATTATTTCAACACCTCTTTATTAAATGCCTGATCATGCTTTGGCTTTCACAATGACCATCTTCAAGATATTTTTCGTTCTTTTCTTTAAAAGAATTTTTAAGTTCAGCTAAAAAAGAATCAAATTTAAATGAAAATGTTATTTTAAATTAATTTAGAATTCCATAGTCATTTTTAGCCAAGCTTGTTTTTGATTTTAATTAAATCTTTATTAAAAAATACTTCTTTTACATTAGAAATTTCCAATCTTTAGGCTTTCTCATATAATATTTACAAAGAAAATGACGTCGGTCGCTCATAAAATACTTAATAATAGTTAAAATCATGTTTAACATTAATTAGAAATAACGTTTAACGATAGTTTGTTAAAAGAATTTAAAGCGCAACTACAAAATCAAATTTAAATGAAAATTTTATAATAGATTAATCTCGAATTCCATTGTCATTTTTAAACAAGCTTGTTTTTGAATTTAATCAAACATTTATAAAAGGATACTTCTTTTATATCAGAAATTTCAATCTTCAAGCTTTCTTGTACAACGTTTACAAAGAAAATGGCGTCGGTCGAGCATAAAATACTTAATAATAGTTAAAATCAAGTTTAAGAATAATTAGAAATAAGATTTAACAATATTTTATTAAAATAATTTTAAGTACAACTAAAAAAAAAAGATCAAATTTAAATGAAAATTTTATAATAGATTACTTTCGAATTCCATAGTTCTTTTTAAACAAGTTTGTTTTTTAATTTAATCAAAAAAGATACCTCTTTTATATCAGAAATTTCCAATCTTCGGGCTTTCTTGTACAACATTTACAAAGAAAATGGCGTCGGTCGCACATGAAATACTTTTAGTCTGAATAATAGTTAGAAACAAGGTTTAACGATAGCTTAATTTTTAATGATAGTTTTAAAGCTAAGAAAACATGAATTTTAGTAAATAGATATTACATCACTTAAAAGTATTAAAGACTATATGTCTTATCTTATACTATCTTCCCTAATTTTTTAACACGTAGCACTAAAATAATTACTGATGTAAAAACTGTAAAACAACTAAAAAAAGAATCAAATTTAAATAAAAATTTTATATTAAATTAATCTGTAATTCCATAGTCATGTTTAGACAAGCTTGTTTTTGAATTTAATCAAATCTTTATAAAAACATACTTCTTTTATGTCAGAAATTTCCAATCTTCAAGCTTTCCTGAATATTGGATGAAAATTCTTCGATCGAACATAAAATTCTTAATAACAGTTATAACAAAATTTAACATTAATTAGGAATAAGGTTTAACGATTGTTTATTAAAAGAATTTTAAATACAACTTAAAAAATCAAATTTAAATGAAAATTTTATACTAAATTCATATGGAATTCCATAGTCATTTTTAGACAAGCTTGTTTTTTAATCTAACCAAGCCTTAATAAAAAAAACACTTCTATTATATTAGAAATTTCAATCTTCAGGCATTGTTGTTCAACATTTACAAAGAAAATGGCGTCGGTCGAATGAAATACTTTAGTCTGAACAATAGATAGAAACAAGGCTTAACAATAATTTAATTTTAATAATAGTTTTAAAGTTAATTTTAATGACAGTTAGCAAATAATATACTTTCTATAATATCAAATGTCTAATCATGCTTTAGCTTGCACAATGGTCATCTAAGAAGATATTTTCTCTTTTTCTTAAAAAGAATTTTCAGTGAGACTAAAAAGAATAAAATTTAAATGGAAATTTTATAATAGATTAATCTGTAATTCCATAGTAATTTTTATACAAGCTTGTTTTTGAATTTAATCAAGTCTTTATAAAAGATACTTCTTTTATATCAGAAATTTCCAATCTTCAGGCTCTCCTGAAAATTGGAAAATTTCTGCGTCGATCGAACATAAAACTCTTAATAACAGTTATAACAAAATTTAACAATATTTATGAATAAGGTTTAACGATTGTTTATTAAAAAGAATTTTAAGTACAACTAAAAAAATCAAATTTAAATAAAAATTTTGTATAAATTAATCTGGAATTCCATAGTCATTTTTAGATATGCTTGTTTTTGAATTTAATCAAATCTTCATAAAAGATACTTATATAAAAGATCATAAATTTCCAATCTTCAGGGTTTCTTGTACAACATGTACAAAGAAATTGGCGTCGGTCGCACAAAAAATAGTTTAGTCTGAACAATAGTTAGAAATAAGGGTTAGCGAAAGTTTAATTTTAATGATAATTTTAACGATAATTTTAACGATAGTTAGTAAATAATATACTTTTAACTGTACCACCTACGTAACCATGTTTCCTCGTACGCACTTCAAGAGTGCCCCTTGCGGCGTACAGAAGAAATCATTAGTAGGCATCGAGACTCTCGCCATAGAGGACGTACAGCGAGACCGGTGTTGCTGCATCAGAGACGTTTAGTTTACAGTCTGTCATCCCAAGAGAAAATATAGTTAGCACCATCCTGTGCATAAATTGGATTACAGACTATCATCCAAAGATTAAGTAAGGGGGCTGGTCCTCCAGGTTGGGAGTCGGGCGTGGGCTGACAACTCCATCCTGTAGAAATCCTCACAGTTAAGAAATCCAATGATGAAAGGCTGTGAAGTCTCATTATTTTGGCAGTAAAAATACAATGCCAGGTTAACTATGAAGGCGATTGCTGTACTCCAGAGAATAACGCCTCTATAGCGTTGAACGCCAATGAGAAGGCTGAGAAGTATAGAATAGAATATAGAGAGAAGTATAACAGGTGGGCTGAAAGGTTCGTAGGCTGTCACATAGATGGCGCTACTAGTACTAAATCCATATGATTTTTAGTTAGCCCTAACCTTTCGAAAACACGTGCATAAATTTGACAGCTGTTGCCCTATTAGTTTAGCATTTTTAGTGAAGCAACTTTTGTTAGTTTGAAAAAATGGATAAAAAGGAATTTCGCATGTTAATAAAGCATTGCTTTTTGGCGACAAAAATACTATTGAAGCCAAGGCTTGGCTTGATAAACTTATTCGGACTTTGCACCAAGAAAATCAACCGTAGAGAAGTGGTTTGCTAAATTTAAAAGAGGCGAAATGAGCACCGAGGACGATGCACGCAGTGGACGCCCTAAAGAGGCTGTTACCGACGAAAACATCAAAAAGTCCACAAAATAATTTCTGATAAACGTAAAGTGAAGTTGGTTGAGATAGCTGAGACCCTAAAGATATCAAAGGAACGTGTTGGACATATCGTGAATGAATATTTGGATATGCGAAAGTTCTGTTCAAAGTGGGTGTAGCGCGAACTCACAATCGACCCAAAACAACAACAATTGATGATTCTAAGCAGTGTTTGGAGCTGTTGAATCTTAATAAACCAATTTTTGCATCGATATGTGACAATGGATGAAACATTTCTCCATCATTTCACACCGAAGTCCAATCGACAGTCAGCCGAGTGGACTGCACGTGATGAACTCTAAAAATGGTATCACTTCACTAAAACTGCTATAACTCACATACTAATAGTGCAACAGCTGTCAAATTTATACACGCGAATTTATAATTTTGAAGGTTAGGGCTAACTGAAAATCATATGGATTTAATACTAGTAGCGCCATCTATGTGCCAACCTACGAACGTTTCAGCCCACCTGTTAGAATGTCCATGAGAAGTACGTAAATGGCTAAATTTGCACTCATTCAAAAGAATTTTTTTTTTTTTTTCCCATTTGACAAAAAATGACTTTGAGTTTACGTTAAAGATAGGCATCAAATATACTATAATGCATATTGACTGCTAAAACTACAATTTCTTAATTACTACTATTCTTTTTGTTGTTTGTGAATCATGAATGAATTTAATGAATCAAGATTTTATTTGTGCATTTTGTCGGTGCCTACTTTTTATGATCCTTGAATATCTTGTTTGATTAGCTGTTTCAATTAAATTAATTATAGGGCCCCATTGTGTTATTCATACTGCTAATTAATGTTTCATTTTTGTTTTACTGATATCATTTGTGCAAAATATTTTATGTGTAGATAAATTTTTATTTTTTATCTGTATCTGTGTTCGTTATTTTATGGCAATGTGGTCTCACAAGATTCTGGAGTCAAATGAATCTGTCGAAAAATATTGAATGTTGTGTTTTATTAAAGTGGTATTTTTATGGAATATTGCATAGACACAACGAATTTAGTTTTGGTTTATTTATGTTCAGATGTGACTAGTTTGGTAGGATTTAAGCTGAATTAGATATTGCGGTTCTTATTACAATGGGATGTTTTTAGTTCAGTCGTGTAATTAATTTTGTTAGATAATTTCTTTTTAATACGCTTTTATTAGTTTCACTTGTATGTTTGTTTGTTTGTTTGTATGTATGTAACTGACTCTTTGGGCTCGATTTTGCCCTACTTTAAGCGATCAGATTTAATTTAAACGTTGTAGTCTTATCAAGGACCGACGACAATAAAATATTTTGATAAGTTTATTATCTCATCACGATTAGGATCGCCAGAATTAGTGATTTTATTTTAACTTATGAAGAGCAATTTAACCCATGTAGAAGAACACCTCTATAGATGTTTTGAGGGTCTATACACTTGATACTGTTGATACAAGATACCCAGAATCTGAATGGTTGCACGTATACACAGATGGCTCCTTTTATGAAAATCTCATTACTGCAGGTTCAGGAGTCTTTTCGAACTTGTTCTCCTTCTACGCTTCAGCTGGGAAATATCGAACATCTTTTGATGGAGAAGTGGAGGCTATCCGAATTGCTTTGAAGTATTTACTAATTTTCCAGGATAGATTCAACGGAGCGGTTATTTTGTCTGATTCACAAGCCAAAATTCAGGCTATTAGTTCCACCAAGCCACCTTCATCAGAGGAAATCTCCCAGTGTCAAAATCATTTGCGGGAACTGACTTTAAAAATGAAACGGGTGGTACTTCAGTGGATACCTGGCCACTGTGGCATTTTTGGTAACGAACAAGCAGATTGTCTAGCAAAAAGAGGCTCAAACCTACTTCAAACGAGATCCTCGTCACTGTCCCTCCATTCTATAAAACTTTATATCAAACAAATAATGACTAAAAACCACAAGCTACAAATTCATGATGAGATCAAGTCAAAGCGTTGGAGAGCTGAAGATCTTTTAGCAATACCCAGCAATCCGCGACGGCATGCTGTCGCCCAGTTCCGACTTCTGACTGGCCTTGACTGTCTAGCAGAACATCCCATCGCATTAAAATATTTTCGAATCCTGGCTGCCCCCTATGTGGTTCAAGTGACCCAATGAACAGAGACCACCTCCAACGATGTGCGGTACTTGACGGCGACTCGGAGACAGCGCTTTACAGGCGTGCGAGAGAACTCTTAAGCCAATGACTTCGGTCATCTGTGCATTTTCTGGACATTTATTCTTTTGTATTTTTTTCCTTGTTATTTTTGTTATTATTACTATTTTTATTCTTCTTGTACTTGCCTTGCCATTGGGAAAAAAAATGAAAGTATTCAGTAAAGACATTCAAACCTGCGTGGGACAGCGACATAACGGATAAAGCGCCTGACTACGGATCAGAAATTCCCTGTTTGAATCCTGGCTGGCTCGACATATTCGCATTTAGCCTTTGTTTTACTCACAATTAAATTATTGTAAGAACTATAGTTCCAGTCCTCCGTACAGGGACCTCATTTAAATATTATAGTTTAAAAACATGCTTTTAGAGTTAATCAAACTAAAAAGTAAAAAATAAATTAATAGTTTAAAAAAATAAAAAAACACGCTTTTAGAGTTAATCAAACAAAAAAGTAAAAAATAATTGTTAACATAAGAATAAAATTACTGGCGAGAAAATTAATGTCGTGTTCTAAAAGCGTGGGGTCTTTGAATGACATTTTTAAACTAACTCTGCGTTTCGGAATGAAACTAGTGAAAATTATAACTATTGATATCGAGCTCCCCACGCTTTTAGAACAGTGACATTCATTTTCTCGTCAGTCATTTTATTCTTATGTTAACAATTATGTTTTACTTTTTTTGTTTGAATAACTCTAAAAGCGTGTTTTTTAGTTTTTTAAACTATTAATTTATTTTTTACATTTTTAGCTTGATTAACTCTAAAAGCATGTTTTTTTAGTTTTTTAAATTATTAATTTATTTATTGCACAACACCCTATTGCATACAGCTATTGTAATACGGCCGAAAGCTCTTTTTTGCTGCGTATTTTTAATGCGTAATGCGAGTATTTTTATTTGCCCGTTGTTTCGATGTTAGTGTAGTTCAATGCGATACGCAATTGTTTTCTGTTTAAAATTGGCTGCTTTTTAAAAATTAACTTTAGACAATAGACAAGTATTCACATGATTAAAAATTAGTTTCAACTGCATCAATAATTCAGTGTGAAACATACAATATATACTATTGTTTATTATTTATTTTGTTCGGAAATGTTTTAGAAATTATATTTATAAAAAAATGATTTATATATTACATTAAAATATCAAATTAGCTTTGAAAAAATTAAATTAGTTTCAGCTCTGTTGTTTACGATTAAAATGAAAACTATACGCTATAAATATTTTCAATCAATAATAAAAATTAAGACTTTAAAATCAGATATAAATATTAAAGGTAATGATTTTATTCTTGTAACCATGTTTCTTCCTGCACACTGGCAAGAGTGACCCCCCTTCCCTTTGGAGTTCAGGAGAAATGGCCAGTAGGCCTCGAGACTCTCCACCGAGAGGAAATGCAGCGCAACCTGCTCTTCCACTGAGAAACATTTAACTAACTATAAAGTTTAGTTTATAATCTCTCAGCCCAATAGGAAATATATTTAGCACATCCCGGCTCATTAGTTGGCCTACACACTCTCCCCGGAGGGGAAGTATATTTCGTGCATCCTACGCGTAGCTGAGTATCGGGTTTTAAAGTGGAACCTTCCACAAATCTATAAAATGTCTTTAAATGTGTTAAATATTGTATGTCTCTAATTGTATGTGAGTGGTGTTTGTGCTTGTGTAAATGAATCTGAGTATTCTCAAACTTGTGCCTCAAATATCTCAACCCAATCAGAAACAATTACAATTTGATCATCCCATCAGCACTGCCTTAAGTTTAAGTTTAAACAAGTAATTAAAGTTAAGTAATTAAAGTAATTAAAAGTAATTAACAAGTAATTAAAGTTTCCTTAAGTTTTGTTTTCAAGTAAAAAACATGACAATGTATTGCTTTAAAATAATAATAAAAAAGTATGAATTAATTTAAATACCAAAATTTTTGATATTAAATGTCCATGATGCTGATTTTGTCATAAAGCTGTATTAATAAACTTCGCAATATATTGATGATAACGTGTTCACAATAATACATTTTCAGAACACAAAAAAATTATATTATTTTTGAAAAACTTTATAGATTTTTTCCTTAATCTTTTCATATTTCATTTGGAAAACACTATGTTGAAGACAACATTATCAACCATCCAGTTTAGAAAAATTGAATTTTGTAACAGTGCTTCCTCTTATCCATTGATAAGAGCTTTCCCTGTGTAGTTCAGGAGAAATTGTCAGTAGGGCTCAATTCTCACCCAAGAGGAAGTACCGCACAACCACGCTCTTCTGTTGAGAAACGTTTAGTTTATTCAATTCTTTCTATTAGCTCACACTCTCCCTATATATATCTTATTCAAATTTTCAATCGTTCATAAAATACTTTTTATTCATCCGCTCAAGTTCAAATACATTCTTTTCAGACTTGTAGTGGATGACACTGGATGTGAATACAGTTTTCTCAAATATTAATTCAGTAATTAAATTTAATTAATTAATTTTAGTTTTTTTTTTTTTTTTTTCAGATTTAAGTTGCATATAACTACCAATAGAAGGCGCCAGATAAACTTAAAAAATGAATAAAAACTATTTATAAAGGACTTTCTGCAAAATAGTGAAAAAAAAAGTAGGAATTGAATTTGAAAAAAAAATTTTTTTATCATACTTGTTGTCTCTCATCCCGAGAGGAAATAACATAAAGCATTAATATGAGAATGGGCCTGTCTTGCAAATCAAAGTTTTTCGAAGGAAGATTTAATATTAGAAATAGATAATCTTTCCATATTTAGCTGGGATTTATATTTTGTCTCAAAAAAGAATCAAGACAAAATAGACTAATAAGACAGCTACCACAAAAAGGTAGGATGTTGAAAAGGATAATATTATAGAAAATATTCTTATTTTCAATACAGAAAATTCAACATCCAAATCTGCCCGTAATTAGAAAGACAAAAATTGTCTTTTGCTTTCGCTACTTGCCATAAAGTCAATGAAGATTTCTTCTTCGACAATTGTGGCATCTTGGAGTATTTTAAAATGGATCCCTAACATACTCGTAACTTGCTAGAAGCAAGAAAATATTTTTGAAGTTCTTTGCCAGCATGGCTAAATGATTTTCGTTAGTTACAAAAACAACTTTTACATGATGTTCTTCAGCCTTATAACACATTCATCAACATTTGCAAATATTTCTAGGGTTGTTTTTGTCACTCCTCAATTCTAATTTTTTAAGTCATTGATGATTGTAACAATAGTAAATTATATAAAAGCCAGCAGAACCTGGCATACGTTGTCCTGCCAAAGAAAAATAAAATGCATTGTAGAAAATTGTATATCGTGAATTTATTCTTCATGTTCCAACATATGTGCATACCAATTTTCATGAATATCGTTTGAACTACATATAAGATGAAATGCTACAGCAGCATCTGGTGGCAAGTAACAATGAAGGGGATAGTGCGAACCTATTTTCCATACTGGAATACATATTATTACCAATTTTCATAGCGATTGGTTGAACGGTATAGAAGTTGATATACTGCAGAGCCCTCTGGTGGCGACTTACAACAAAGAAGAGAGCATAAAAACATTTTCCATATTTTGTTAAACACATACAAAAAATTTCATCAAAATCGGTTATACTGTGTAGGAGGAATTCTTTTAACTTTAACATTATTTTACATTAACTTTAAAATTCGTATCCAACATATGTGTATTTGCTAGTTGAAGTTGAAAATTCAAGGTGTTTAATTTCTCGAATATGCCGTACTCAGTAGCCCAATTTCATCACAAATGAACAATGTGGAAACTTCTCGGCTTTTGGTAGGTTTTCTTTTTCTAGAAAAATGGCGATTTCATTTCTTAATACATAAACACGTTGCAAAAACTTCGCCACGTCATTACCATATTGCTTCATAATAAAATAGTAACGCTATATGTAGTGCACCCAAGTTTTACAAAGTGCAGAAAAGATTCTTAATTTTTAGAATCTTTTCTGCACTTCTTTTTTTCTGCACTCATCTTTATATATATAATTCTTCTGTATATGTATTTGTCACTGAACTCCTCCTAAACAGTTGGACAGATTTTGAAGAAATTTTGTGTGTGTGTTTTCGTGAGTCCCTGGGTGGTTTAGATTCCCAATTGGACCCGGTAGGTGGTCCTGCAATCTATATATCTTGATATATAAATATATATATATATATATATATAATTCTTCTGAATGTATGTTTGTCACTGAATTCCTCCTACACGGCATAACCGATGTTGATGAAACTTTTTGTATGTATTTGACAAAATATGGAAAATGTTTTTATGCTCTCTTCTTTGTTGTAAGCCGCCACCAGAGGGCTCTGCAGTATATCAACTTCTATACCGTTCAACCAATCGCTATGAAAATTGGTAATAATATGTATTCAAGTAAGGAAAATAGGTTCGCACTATCCCCTTTATTGTTATTTGCCACCAGATGCTGCTGTAGCATTTCATCTTATATGTAGTTCAAACGATATCCATGAAAATCAGGATGCACATATGTTGGAACATGAAGAATAAATTCGCGATATATAATTTTCTACAATGCATTTTATTTTTCTTTGGCAGGACAACGTATGCCAGGTTCTGCTAGCTTTTATATAATTTACCATTGTTACAATCATCGTCAACACAATATTCAAACCAAGACTCGCTTCTTTGGAAGCTTGATTTTCTCTGCGAATCATGAAATGTATCTAAACACACTGTGGAAATTTTTTTTTTTTCACATGTGCTTGGATATTTTAAAATATTCCACGACATTGAACAAGCACCATTGGTTCATATGTCAAATCAATTTTTCCACTTCATGTTTTTGCCCATTTATAAAATCATTTGAGATAGCAATTAATGCTAGAGCTGTTAATTTGAGTTCCATTGGCTTGCAGAAAAGCATTTCTATTATGGACATACCATCTTAGAAGTACTTTTCGAAATCGAACATAGCATCTTTATTGCTATATGTTGTCTCATCAAGCTGAATTGAAAACAATTTGTCACCCTACTTCCCGAAAAGCTCATTCTGTACATCTTCAGCTATATCACCAATAGCAGACGGATAGCAGTATCACTTGATAGAGAAATGGATTGCAATTGTTTGTCAAAATTATCTCCAAACATAATTTCTACAATCTCAATTACAGCTGGTAAAACAAAATCTTCATCATTGGTATGAGGCTTTTTGCAATCCGGCTATCTTATATGAAGCTTTGCAAGAAGCAAGAAAAAACTTTCTCAACCCCTAACAAAGTTTTTTTTTTTTTTTTAAATAAATTTTGCGTTACATATTATTTTAATTTTAATTAAAAGAATTCTCATGATTTTCTAACGTACTCAACGTTTGCTTACATGCTTTTAATGCTTATTAACACTTTTATTAATATTCAGGTTAATGTTTGTTAACTTAACGGTGTATGTTTCGAAACGTCGTTAAACTTTATTGGATTTCATGCTGTCTACTGACAGAATTTTTGAACAAATGATACACGAATGGCCTTTGTTCTTCCTTTACTTCAATACTGGTAAATCAGAAATTTTAATATTCTTCGGGATATTTTATCAATTTCATTGTGCGGAACTACGATCGTCTGTGCACTTGTTGATTTCACTATTGTCTAATGTTCTCTTGTGCCCACTCAAAAATTTATCAATGATTCTGTATAAATCTACTACCAAGAATATTTAACGTTATGAATTGCAACTGACACACAAATTACAACATGCACATTCACTATAGATTCGTTAGTGCTAGATGGATGGATTCAACTGAGACAAGCTGGAATTGAACGATGTGTTATATTTATACACGTTTGAGTTGCGGTCGTTCAGATATTCGAGATGAATCTTAATCTCTCATACAGCTACGAGAATGTCAATATGGTGGACATAAGACAGAGTGCAACAGAGGCATCGATTCTGGTTTTGCTAATGCAACGTATGAATGTTATCAAATATAAATAAATTTACTTATTATTGGTATTTTGTAAGGTAATTAAGGTCATAGAATATATTTAGTAGCAAAATACTCAACAAACGTTACAAAATACGTTACGTTATTGTATGAGTTGAGATTATGAAAATTATGAGTAAAAACCACAATTAAATTTATTTAGCAACATATTTGCCGATGCGAAAATGCACTCAAATTAGTATATTTTGAAGTTCAGCACAGTTTAAGCTATTGTTGACGTTTTAAAGGCGAGAACATACAGAATTAATTTAAAGAAGACCAAATGGTATCATTGAGCACATTACATTACTCCTTAGGTCAACAAACACCAGCGAGAAAACTCACTCAATCACCTAGCAAATTGAAAAAAAAGGAAACGTAAGATTTATACAATTTAATTACATTTTTTACTTACTATGACAAAAGTTGAATTGAGCAATAAAGTAATTGTAAAACCAATGCTAGGTCACATTAATTATTATTTTTTATTACAATAGAAAATAAATAGAAGAAATAAATAATAAATCATTTATGCTAGATAATACATTTTATATCATAATATCAATCTGCCCTGTGAATTTAACAAATTTATGCATCCCTGATCTGATGTTATCAATCGATAAAGTTATTTGATTTCTGGCTTTTTAAAAACATTAATCCCTCTCTGAACTAAGTCATGAGCAAAATAATGTGTTTTACCTATAAACGCAAATTTAATTGAGAAACTAAAGAACAAGAATACTGAAAACTATGTCCCATAATACCTGGAACACAAACAGTGCAAGCACCATCAGTCGTGAATTACTCTTAGCAAGAAACGTATTTAGGTACAAATATATATCAGTCAAGAATTAATCATAGCAGCGAACTAAGAGTACAAAGAAACCTATTTCACATTACTACTTCTTTTTATTTCTACAGCAACAACAGCTAAAATGAAGAGGAGCAGTTTTAGATTACTTAATAAAGTTAAATTAAAATCGTAGACTGACTCCATGACTTGATTTTTTGCTGTTCTATCTCTGCCGTCTGATTTTTATTAAGAAAGAATTATCGCATGATAAAATAATTTAATAAATTATCATCAAACTAATAAAAATTAAATAATCAACAATAAATCATCTCCGTGCTCCAAATGAGACAATAGGTAATCCTTTTTCCTATACTGAAGGTTCAAAGGTGGAGGAAATAATTGAGGAATAGCATAAATGTATTGAGAAACTTTGTTTCTCCCGAAAAAAAAAAAAAAAAAAAAAAAAAAATTATGCGTGGCAAAATAGTTTTATATTTATCTTCTATGCTGAATGATTTATTTATGAATTAATTTTCTATATCAAAAATATTAATCATATTTATAAAATATTTGTTAAGAATATTTTCATCAACAAAATATGTTGCTTTCCAGTTAAATAAATAATTCCTAAGCAAAATTCAAGAAATATAAGGTTTGAAACATACACAAGCCTAATGAGATTTAAATGAATTATTTTTGTCAATTATAATAATAATAGTAAACTATTATTTCAAATCAAGGTCATATTTATTAGCATTGCTATTTCTATTTTATTACAAAGAAAATTAATTTATTCTAAAAATTAATAGTAGAATATGATTAATTTGCACTTTTTCGGAAGCATCAAACAAAAGAACGAAAATTTTTCTTTTATTTTACACAGTTATTTTTTTCCATTTAGACAGAAGCAGTTCTAAAATTCTACTTTTCTTTTAATTTCCTATTGATATATCTTTTTCCAATTGGAATATTTAATATTAAAATGTATTTTTCTTCTGCTATTTAACTAATTAAACACAATTATTTTTGGCCCTCTGCAAATTTAACTAATGTTCGAATTAAAATTTTTATATTCCCATTTTATCAAATGCAGATTTTTATACGAGGTAAAAAAAAGTTACGCCAGAACAATATCGTGATCACAAAATATAAAAAAAAGATATATTGGAAAATTCAGTAGACATTACTTTATTTTCATTTTAAAATGTTGCATTTGTTTTTTTTTATTAATGATAATTGAAATGAAACGCCTGGATCACATGATATTGATTATCACATTCAATTGCAAATCGATTAAATAATTTTGATTGCTGACTATAATCGTAATCCCATATTGTCATGTTACTCAGCGCAAGAGAGCAAAACAAAATTGCGATTGCAGGGGATATTTTAACCCTAAGTTATTTTTAAAATCTTTGTGAAATGTGTCACTAACCTTATTTTTTATATAAGTTTTTTTTTTGTAATTAGAATAATTTGTAGCGTTATGGTTAGTTTAGGAAATGACAATAGGAGTGGATCCGGCGGTGTAAGTAAAAAAAAAAAAAAATCGTCTATAAACATCACAATTATACTATATATATATATATATATATATTCTTTATAAGTATAATTTAACTGATTATTAAATAATTTATTGCTTAAAAATCAGTGCATTTTCCTTGTAATAATAAATCTTATTTCAAAGGTCTAATTTACTTTTTTATAATCAATGTTTATATCGGTTACTATTGAATGCTTATCAATCACTAAAAAAATGGTTTTTATTATTATTGTGCTTCACAAAAGGGCTCTCCCACTGTAGGTGCCGGTTATCAAGCACTAAATTAAAAATGAGTAAATAATAATGGATAGAAAGTACAACATGATATAATGCCTCACAAAAAATAGAACTGTAATGATGAAAAAAATCTTTAAATAAAAGAGCAATTTTCTGTTATTGAGCTTCTATAGAAAGCATAGAGAAATTTTAGCATGTTAACACAAAAAAATTTATTTTTAGAGAAATTAAAATGTAGAAATATAATTTTAAGTAGATATCAGAAAGTAAATGCATATTAATATTTATTAGATGGACTCTTAAAACAAACTCGCAAACTCCTTTCAACTGATAAAATGGGCAATATACTTGTTTCATCACCCATCCCAATGGACTTGCCCCATGCTGTTTTTACAGCAAATTTCCGACTCTCGACAGGGCTTGATTTTCTTAATAAAACTTGCATTGCATTGGTGTAGCTACTAATGATGTCTGTCTTCTGTGCGCATCAGGTGAAGTCTTGGACTTTTTACATTTGATAACATGCACTGCACTTGATTTTACAACTTTTAATTCTGACAACTTGACCAGGGCTAAATTTTATTGGGCTGCTAGAATTCTTTTGATAGATATCACTACAGTTAAATGTAAGGAAAAAAATATAAATATTTGTTTGTGGTGATTGTCCGTAAAAATGTACAGGTTGTTCTTAAATTAATTCAGATTATTGTTGTAGAGTGGAGTAGCTAACAGGTCCATATCATGCAAAATTAACTCATCATAATTTCATCTTATCTTCTTCACCAGTATGACTCTGTGTAATTCTTTTTACTTTAATAGTTGGCTTTGTAATTTTTACTTCAAATTTATTGTGTTATAAAAAGTTGATTGGATAAATAAAATGACCAATATGTAATGGTAAAAGATCTTATGTATTTGAGTATTTATTTGTAAACTGTATTTAAATTAGCATTATCATTTATTTTTTAGGGTTATTTCTTCAGTAGAGATGCTCAATTGTTTGATGAGACAGATGAAGCATCTTTAGTATCAAGTGTTCTTATTTCAAATGAAGAACCAAATTTTAAAGTTATACCTATTACAGGAATCATAGTTCTTGAAATTATTTCTGCAGTAAGAACATTATATTTATTATGTTATTAGATAATAAAAATATATTCTTTAAGTGAATTATGTGATAAACCTATATGATAACTAGAAAATGAATAAGCAAAATGTATATAATCTTATTAATTTATATTTAAAATTATGCAAATAATATAGCTGCATTGAAGTTTATATTTTAAAAATATTTCTTTAACTAACATATTGTTCACTGTTCTTGCTATTTCGAGGGGAGGGAATTCTAAGGTATTAGGTCCTCCTTGCTTTATGCTATAATCGTCAAAGGGCGACTCCACTCATTCCTATAACTATGGAAACCCCAGGTACTTCTCCAAACCTGACTACACAAGTTAACTGAATATGGGAGAATTATCCATTTATTGTTGTGTGTCGAGATTTATCCATTTTAAAACTTTTCATTCTGCTGTGTAGACATGCTTTTAAGAATGCTAAGTAATTAATAATTCCTGTTATATCCAGAGTAGAAAAGCAAGTTTATTTTTCTAAATATAACTTTCTATTTACAATTAATTTATTAATATAACTGTCTATTTATTATTAATAATTACTATTTTTTGGGTGTATCGTGGGGACCCAACTTAAAAATGTGGGATATATAAATTTGGTATTCTAAATAATAAAAGTAGTATTAAATAATTTTATTAGAATTTTAAAAACAGTAAAAATTATTTAAAATTTAAATGTAAAAATGTTGTAAATTAATAAGTAAAAGTATATGTAAATCAAGTGAAAAATTGAAGGGTTACGGAGGTATCCCCTGTAAGTTAGAAATAAATAAACTTAAATTAAAAAAGAAGCATTTGCAGGCTTTGATTAGCAGATGAAATACAAGTACGAGGTAAGTGAGAATTTATTTTTTACCCAAATGTCCCTGTTTTCAGGAACACTAGCGAGGAATAGCTTTGGGGAGGGAATTTAAAACCCACAGGAAATGGGAGGTTAGAGAGGGGGAATTGGTGAAAGCCATAAAAAAACAAAATTACCATTAAAAAAAGTAAGTGGGCTTGTTGATACCTTAGCTCCCCTCTCCTAAGAATCGTTTTTATTTTATTACTATGGGGAACCATAGTAATGAAATAAAACGATTCTTATATTTTTTACAAAAATTGTTTTTCTGTTAAAATTGAATAACCAATAGTTCCTTCTATTTTAAAATATAATTTATTCATATACATAATGTAAAACCTGTATATAAATAGTTTCACAAGCTTTAGCATGAACTTTATAGTGGAATGGTTTAAAAAAAAAAAAAAATCCTTTTTCCGAAGTGAGAATTTAATTCTTCCAATTATAATATTTCTTTTTTTTTGCTGATTAATAAAATTAAAATTCTTTTTACAGATTGCATTAATGACTTCTGCCTTCCTAGTGCCATATTTTTTGGAAGAAGATTCATGTTTTATCTTAAGTTGTGCACATGCGGGATATTGGTGTATAATATTTATAACTAGCTGTTATAGAAACTATAAACACAATTACTTACAGAGGTGTGGTTATTTGGAATTCTTTCGAAATACACAATTGCTCCAAAGGGTGCCATTGATTGCTCTATCTCTTGGTATATTTGATTTTTCTTTCTTTTTAGTTAAATAAATAATTTCTATTAAATTTTTATAATTTTAATGCTGATAAGGAATTAAATTTATTTCAATAGGTTCTTATAATGTATTTTTTATATAGCCTTTTTACTAAACCTATGTCAATTCACATGTAAATTGAATGCAATTTAAATATGCATTTTAAAAATGTATAATTTAATATATGAATAGGTAATTTGTTTTAGAATGATACATATTTTAAATAAAATTCAAGGAAAGAAATTATTTAGTTATTTATTATTAAAATCATCAACTGATATTTAATCAAAGATTAATATGTGCATATATATTTTATCATGAATTTATGCAATTTTACAGTTTTTCCTTTTTAATTACCTATTAAGACATACAATTTAAAAAGTTTTATAAAAGAAGTATACTTAATTTTACAATTAATTATTTTTGTACAAATTTGTAATTAAAAATTTTGTTTCCTTATATTTAACTTAATGGCTTAGCAGCCAACAGACTCACATTTAACAACAAATTTAAACCAATTCTTATCAATTTAAAATTTCAATGACGCTAGTAGTAACAATTATGTTATTATTTTCAGTGTCACAGAAAATGTCTCTATTATAACCATTTGTATATTAGTATTGAATATATCTATATTTTTAAAACTTTTTTTTTTTAATTATAACACATAATATTATTTATTATGTGTTATAATTAAAAAAAATTATTATTATTATAGTTATAACACATAACTTACTGCCAATTCCATTTTGAACATTTTTTAAATACCTTGACTCTCTTATTTGATTGAATTTAATTGGTATATTAAATCAAGCATACTTGGCAACTCAGATTGTTACTCATTTTACGGTAACCTTGCCCAGTTTTTTTTATGATGGTCTTCCAATTTAGCATTTATGTCATTTTCAAACGTGTCTTTTTTTAGTGTGTCTGTTGCTTTTATTTGTACTCATGCTAATTGCTTAAACTAGTTTAGAAAAGTAAAGATTTTATTATTATTATTTAATTGTGTATTATGCTTAAATTCATTCCTTAAAACCTAACTTCATCATCATTGATTGGTATTTGTTACTTATGTATTTAATTACTGAAAATTAAATCTAATGAATTATTATTTATATTTTTAAGTGTATTAACCTTGAATTATTTATTCAAGTATCCTTTAGCAAACACGTTGAATGTATACTTTAATTTATTATTTATGTGTTCAATTTATACTTCTGCTCTTCAATTGGTCTTCCGTTATATATGTACAGGAAAACAAATCAAAAATTCAATGATAGTGTTGCTTTTAAAAAACAAATTTAGAGAGAATTGCCGTTCACCATTCCATGGCATTTTGCTATTTCTCGTTCTAATTTCTTAATTTCCATTTTCCCCTTTCCACATCTGTTATTTTTAATTTCAAAGTAGTGATAAAAATATAAAGCATCTATAAATAAGTTAAATGAATTGCCAAAAAAAAAAAAAGAGTACAAGAATTATATCATAAATGTAGATTGACCCAAATGAAGAAAGAAAATGACATTTTGTGAGTCTTTTAAAAGAGCATTATCAAAGCAAAAATCAACACATTTGTTAAAAACTATTTACATAATCTATCTACTTATTAAGCAGAATAAAATTATGTTGAATTAACGTGTGTATCATTTTTCCCTTTTAATTACAACAATATTTAAGTTTGTTTAAATTGTACATATTATCTTAATTTAAACTATACATATTTTTCCGATATAAAGTGAATTTTTGAGGAACATCACATTGCAAAAATACACTATGATGTTGACTCCATGTTTGCCAAAGATTTATTGTACTTAATAAATTTTTTCAGATTATATTTTTATGATTGCTTTATAAACACAGTAGCCCCCAAATATGTTACATTCTTTTATTTATAAAAAAAATGAGAATACAAAACAAAAGAATTCTCAGCTTTTTGTTTTTTTTTAGTGATAATTTAAAGAGAAATTAATGCACATCATTAAATTTAATTAACTATTTTTAATTTTGCTAATATTTAGTTTTCTAAATTTTATAATTATGAATCACCACTTTTAAAAATTTAGCTGACATTAGAACTCGATTATTGTCAACTAAAATCAAACTTTCAATGCATGTTTGTTTATTTCTTTATATACACACAATATAACGAGGAGTTACTGTATGGCATATGAACTGTAAATTTATAATTATATTATATTATATATACTATTAAGATATTTATTTTATCTGTCTTCAATAATGTTTTTTTTTTTTTTTTAAGGAAATGTTATGCTAGTTGTAGTTTTAGCTGTATTCCAGAGGTTTTGCACTCTTCCTCAATATTGTCCAACAAACAGCATGATGCACTGCGAGAATTATTTGCAAATCCTATTTGGTTGTGAAATGCTCATCCTTTTGCCCTGTTTAATCAAATACCTAGGTATGCATTTTTGTTATTGTTTTTGCAAAAATTGTTTGATTTCCTAAAAATCATTGTCATATAATTTTGAATGATTCAATTTCTTTCTCCATTTCTTAGGAAGTTCAATTTAAAATATTTTTATATGTGGAAAGTGAATTAAATTTCATGATAATTGTAACTATTTCATAAAATGATACTGTCATACTTTTTCTATATGATTTGTATTCATAAACTTATATTATATAGATCTTTTTAATAATCATAGATTTATGGAGTTCTGCTTTAGAAATAATAAATTTTAAGTTTTTTTATTCATATTTTCTCATTATAATAGTACTGAGCTTATAAAAGCTTTTTAATTATACATCTTAATTTTTTATTTTAGAGTTATCTGAAAAACTTGTACGATCTAATAAATACAAATTAGAAAAGTATTTTTAAAATTTTATAAATGAATGTTAGCTATTATTATACAAATAATTTCTTCCTTGATTATCATCTATTTAATTTATTTATAATTTTTTTCAGTTATTGTTGTTAAATTTAATAAAAGCAAAGCAATTCCTGATGTACATCAAGATGATTTATTGATAAGCTATTTACAGTCCTATGCGCCTACTAATGAAATAGGATTTCGGTAAGTTATTTTATTTTCTTATTTCAAATTCAAAAGTTTTAAAAAATATTCAGAAAATTTAATACACCGACGCTAATATAAGAAAAGATTAAATAAATATTTTATAATCTACTGCACTAAAATGATATACATTGGAGCTTTTATTAAATAAATAAAATTAAGCTGGAAAAAAAAAAAAATCATTTAACTGTTGGATCCAATTACACCATTTTCTTATGGACATATTTGTGCAATACTTTTTAAATTCAAATTTAAACTTTAAATGTTATTTTGACTTAAAACTTTTGAACGGTTTATTTTATATTTAATTACTTCAGTGCATTGAGAAATATTTTCAAAATTAAAATTACTTATAATATTTGAACAGAATTTATTGAAAATTCTTACAAAATATATGAGCCATAAATTTTTTTTTCTCTTAACTTTTATGTTATTAACACACTGTAATAATAAATTATCCTCACATTTAAGAAAATTAGTGAAAAAGGATTCTATTTATTGAAAAAAATAAAATAAATTTTGTAAACACAATCTATTTTTCACTTTTCAGAAAATTATCCTATGCTTTTATAAATAATTTATCCATTTCCTAGTTATATGTATCTACATTTTCAGATTTGAAGCCAAAAAGTTTTAAGAAAAAAATTATAATTCCTCAATTAAATATGTACAATATATGTGGTAAAAATTTAAAGCTCCAACAAATTAAAAATAATATAATTGAATAATTTCTGATTCATATATATATACTGAAATAGCTCACATTTCCAATGACATTTATTATTGCAATACAGATACAAAAATGTAATTAAAAAAAAAATAGTTTTTTGTAATTATTTAAAATAAATCGGTCAATTTCTTTTAAGGAAATAATGAAAAATTATTCATATTTATGATACACTGACCACTGTAATGAAGATTTGAATCTGAAAACCATTCAATCAGTTATTGTAGAACTTAAAAATTGATTTTTATGCACTCATTTTGTTTTGATATTGATTGCAATTTTTTTGCCAAATATCTAGATATTTAATTAAAATCAATAACTAAGCAATTTTTTTAGTAAAAAATAATAAGTTTTCATAATTAGAAATATTTTTCAATTGTGGCCACAATTACTGGTTTAAAATAGAAATGTTTGTGAGATAACAAATATTACATATGGTATAATAATGCTTTTAAATTTATTACATTTTCAGAGATGAAGACTACATGGAAGAAATACTGGAGAAGCAAGCTGATATGATAAGATACCTCAAACAACATAGCAGTAACTTAAGTCGAAAGATACTGAAACTCAGTGCTCAACTTGAAAGTATGCAAAGTACCTCCCAAAGATTCTGAACAATTTCAACGTTTAATATTTTTTAAGAGCTGTGATATCCTTCTCCTATTTATTGAATAAATGTGTTTTTTTTTTAATCTGCAATTATGTTTTTAATAAATGGCTAAAATATAAAGTAGTAGTCAATAATATGAAAAATTTTAGTTGTGAGATGCAACTCATTAATTTTGTCATTCATTGTTTTATTAAAATGTGTTGTATGTTTTTTTTTTTTTTTAAATGTGCATAAAAAGAGTTATATGTCATCAGTTTCACTTTTTTCCTTTTCATGCTAATAAAATGTATTTTAAATAATTAATAAAAAAAAGATTCTTTACATAAAAACTCTATATTTTGATATTGACACTTTTTATTAAAAAATAAAATGAAAAGTAAAAATAAAATTCTCAATCATTCATCAAAGTATGAATACACAGATGCTGACTTCGGAAAAATTTAAAAAAAAAGCCCTTTTTAATAAGTAAATTTCTTTTCTAACTTTGCACAATTAAAAATAATCATTAACTTTGCAAACATTGAAAATTATATGCAATTTTTTTAATGATTAAAAGTAACATTGAATCATACTCATTAATTTTTGTACAAATAAATAAGCTATTGTTATTAATTTTTCCTTTATTAACAAAAGTTTTCTGATAATAAAGCAAAAATTACTATGTGCTTATATTATCATTTTAAAATGCTGTACAGCATTAAGTATTAAAAAAAAAATTCCATATCAAATCTTTATGTGATGAAATTACTTATTACAGTTTCATAGCATAAGTATAAATTAACCCTATATTAATGGAAATTTAAATTATTTTAAAATGTGGTAATATTATAAAAATGGCAGCAATTGTAAGTCTTTGTTAGTAATCATCTCAATTACAAGGTAATAGTATATATTTCACACTAACACTGCTCCCAACCACTTTTCACAAATTGTCAGATATTAAATATACTAGAAAAAAAAGGGTGACATGTGTCATTAAACACATTCCATGCAAGTTCATATTTACAAAATGACTAAAATAAACCATCTGGACGACTTTGCATGTAGAATGATCGGCAAGCTAGTGAACAGGCACAATCAAAGAGTTTTAAATCGACAAAAGTGTCATCTCACAAACTTCCAAATCGGGAGCAGTAGTAAGAAACATTAGTAGTGGTTGGCCTACACAAACAATAATTGATTTCGACAAGCAGTATATAATGCTGATGTATAGAGTGTTGAGCTTCTAAGCCAAGGGTCTCACTCCGAAACAAAACAAGAAATGCCAAACTAAATTTTCATTGTCCAGACACAATAAATCTGTATATCAGAATGTATTTTCAATGGACTTGTAGATGGTATAAACCTTCAAATATTTCATTTGGGAATTTTGGTTTAAAATTACAGTGATATAAAATTCATTCATATTTTTAAAAACATTGGTTTAAAATTACAGATACAAATTCATTCGTATTTTTAAAAACACTATATAGGCCACACGATAGAGTGTTATGGTAGCAACTGGATATAGAAATAGGATGACAATATTGTGTCCAGATGCCTTCATAAGCAACCATTACAATTAAAGTAGATCATATCTTTATTAAGGCACATCTGTTACTCCATTTGGGCAGATTAGCATTTATACCAATGTTACTCTTTTGATAAAGCCTTTTCTTTTCCATAATGTATATGAATCCAATGCATTTTTAATTTTTCATACTTTTCATGTAAATTCTGGTGGGATTACAGCAAAAAAAAAGTTATTGTTCTATCAACATGATATACATTGGAGGAGATAATATTATGAGTAACATTTTAATAAAAATCTTATAAGTTGCATAGAAAACAATTTTGAAAAAAAAAAAAATTATCTTGAAAAATTTCAGTGTAAGAAACATGTTTTAATAAAAAATTAAAAATTTTATCTAATGAAAAGTACTATATACATAAATTAGATATAAGTTTATATGAAAAAAAAAAAAATTATTGTAAAACTTCATATTTTAAAGTAACCTTTTCGAATTTTGATTTCATTTTTTAACATATGCTGCAATAATTTAGAATTATAAAATGAAGGAAAAAATATAGCTTGAACTAATTGATTTTCAAGATAGAATATTTCCGTCATTTTTTTCCTCTTTAACTTGCATTATAATAAGGTGTAATGAATATGTTTTTCCTGCCACATCTTGTTTTCCAACTATAATTTAGTTGATTTTACATACCTCTATGAAATAAATCATTCAAATAATGAAATTACATAATAACAGACATATTATTTCAACATATTTTAATAAATTAGAATTGATAATTGTAAGTATCTTAGAGTTTTATGAATTATTAAATAAAAATAAATTTCGGCATTTTGAATAAATGCACATAAATAAAATTATAATTTATTTTTAAATAAATAAGCATGTTTAATAAGTATTTCAATTAAATAAATCTCTTATTAACATTAAATACATTCCAGTGACATTTTAGAAGTGTGATTATTAAACAAAGATTAATAAAAATTTAATATATTTTTCAATGAAATTTATGGCATGGTTATATGCAGTAATTTTTATTATCGAATAAAATTTGATAGCATTTAAGTTTCATTAATATTAGGCATATAACTATTAATGTAATAAGAGAAGTAACAGTTTATATAACAATTTCTTATAAAAAAAATCACTATTAGGTATTTCAAAGACAAAAACAAGCATAGAACATGGTTTTTTTTTTTTTAAGTACCTTTTAACTGAAAAAGATGTTATAATTTATTAACTTTTGTTTTCAAATTTAAAAATATCATTTCATGAATCTAACAGTGATGATATTAAGTTACAGGAAAAAAATATTTTCAACTTGAATCTGTTTCAGTTAATTTTTTATTGGTTTAAATTTTATACACTATTTTAAATTGGTAAAATTATAAACTAAATTAATGAAAGCAAATTAAAAAAAAAAACTGAATGATTTTGCATGATATAATATTAAAATATTAATGTGACATGAGCCAAGCTCTTAACCATAAATTATTTTTATAATAATCACTCTACAACAAAACTATAAAAGTTTATTGCAAAATTATTCATTATTTAATTGTTCGAAACTATATTAAATTCATAAGCAAAATATTAAAAAAAAAAATTTCAAGTAATAAAAAAATCATTTTCTTAATTAATCATCAAATTATTTACAATTACATTTCATTAAAATAGACATTATGGTGAATATACAGATATCTGATTCATAAACATACAATATATAATTTCATATGATTAAAATAGTCTATAACAAATAGATCTTTGATATATAAACAACAATCGGATTTTCATTATTTAGATTTATTAAAAACAAGATTCAATAAATCTAAATATTATTTTTACCCTTCTTACTGTATTTAAAAACTGTTTGAGGATCAAATACCATTTCATTTATTTGCTGTCTATTCAACCTTTCGCCAATTTTCGGAAAAATCGTATTCTTCGTCAAATATTCCATAAAATATTGTTTAATTTGATGTTCATCAAAACTTTTAACTTTGCTTGCAGTTGTTAAAAGATCTTTAATTATAAAATCCTTTGAATGTACCAACAGTGACGTTTGTGCGGGAAGAGTAAAAATAACTGGCCTTGATAAGTAACTTGAATTTTGTTTTAATAATTCTCTATCCAATCCACGTTCTAATTTTTCTTGTTGTTTTAAAAGCTCCTGCTTTAAATCTTGGTCACTCAAACTCAAATATAAAAGCAATTTCTTGAAAATAAATAAGCCTTCATTAAACCTATCAGGTCCAAATTCAAACTTATTATGATGCATCATAATTGTTTTCAATTTCACTATAAAATCCTTGGGAGTTTTATTTGAAAGTTTAGCAAGATTTTCAGCTTCCACAAACTTTAAGAGAGTACTGTACGATGTAGACTGATGAGTTACATCCATGTCACATCTTGTATAATTAGGTCCACTTGGTTCAAAACAAATAATTTCTGGTATATCATCAAGCAATTTTTTTTCTATCTCATGCCATATCACTGCATCAATTGCATTTTGATTTTCATCAGTTAAGGATCGTGTGTCACCTGAATATTTAAATAACACATTAGTTTTTAAAGGATTTATGATCCATCCAGTAACAAGAGACTTATGGTGGTCATAGCCCAATCTACCAGAACGATGATCAGCTGGTATGCTTATAAAATTCACATTTACATCGTTTTTGTTGGTGGATATATTTGTGAACCATTCAACTTCTTCGACTTGTTTGAATCCAAAACTTTGAACTAATTTTTTGTCACCCATGGGCACTAAAATTGTAGGAAGTGACCAACCATTCTTTTGATGTTCTTTCAATATATTTTGTAGTGAAGTTTTATCAATATGGTCAGGATGGTTGTGAGAAATTAAAATAACATCCACTTTTGGCAATTTCTCAATTGACGGATGGGAAAAGGTTTTTTCAGGGTATAAAACAGAATTCACATCATTAAAAACTGGATCAGTTAAAATATTAAAACCGGGTACTTGAATCAGCAAAGTGGAATGGCCAACATTTTGAACACTGTATTCTTCTCCCACCTTCAAATCTTCAACATTATCCAGCTTATAAATTGCATCATGATCTTCACCTTGAGAAAAATATGACAATTTCTTCTTTGTAACACTTGACATACCTGAAGAAAATGCTTTAAGTAACATTCTTTTTACTTGAGTCTCAGTAAATATTCTAACATCATTAGATGAACTTTTGTTAACAGAATTTGTAATATACATTCCATTTATTGTTTCAATGCGTTTAAAAGCAATATCATTGAATTTCTTTTGTAATTCATTGATGTAGTCATTAATAACACAGAATTCTGTAGAACAACTCATAGCGGTTCAATATAATTTTGTAAATACACAATTTTTTGTTGGTTGGCGATTACAGGAAAACGCGAAAGTTTGAATATAAATTACTTTCCTTTCGACAACACCTACCTGTAGTTAAATCGACTAATTTAAATATACAATTTTTGTTGGTTGGCGATTACAGGAAAACGCGCAAGTTTTAATATAAATTATTTTCCTTTCGGCAACATCTACCGGTAGCTAATCAGCAAGAACACAATTATTTGAACTACAATATAAATTTACACAAAATAAACTTTCTGCTTCACAATTGTGATTTGTTTTAAAAAAATTTTCGCTATTATTTTCTTAATTTAATATCACAAATTATAAACTTTACTTCAACATGTGTGTTTAAAAATTTAGAGGAAAAGCTGATTGAATGAAAGATTGCAAATATATGATGCAACATTTTTGGCTGCGCGCTTGTACCAACGATTGCATCCTTTGTAAAAAAAAGTAGTTTAAAACATCAACACTGACTCATCATTGCGAATCTGAACCGGTTGCTACCGGCCTACATTTTAATAGTTTCCAATTAATTCAAAAAAAAATCGTAACTTACTCGCCTTAGTACAAATTATTTGTTCATATGCTAAGAATGCTGGCTATCAATTAATTGTTTAAATGTTAAATCTGTTCATTTAAAATTGTCTTAATCTACTTTAAAAGCACACTAATATTTTCTTTTAAGTTCAACAGATGGCGCCACTATCTAGTGTACTTATTTCAATCTTTGCTCTGCTGTAATCTATAATGAAAGGACCCCACTTTTATTAACAGTTTCTTAAACATTAATTTTTTTTTTTTCCTTTATATTATACTGTTATTTTTAAATTGAATGCATTTTAAGCAATGGAAATGTATTCAATCTGTATTAAAAGTAACTGTTCAGAATAAAAATCGTGATATGACAAAAGAAATAGTGAGACATTGACTAAAACCTGCAAGTATTCAACTGTATCAGTGATCAGAAATTTACTTATTTGTACAAAATAATTTTTATTTGTTTTTATAAAAATTCAAGTTAAATTAGTAAGTTATAGTCTTTTAATACCTTTTATATTCCTTTAATATGTTGTTCTAATAAAAAAATATAAAAATTTATAATTAAGTTTTTTTAAAATTAAATAAATCTTTTATTTAAGTATATTTGTTAACAATGTGATAACAATGTTATATTGTTATAATACTTTTACAACCTATAGCACTTAAATTTGAAGAAAATAAAAGGATTTGCACTATTTTATCTGGTGAGTAGTCAAAACGTATGAACAAATTCTTATTAGTAATTTTTCATTTAAATAAAATACTTGTCGAACACCAGAGGACGCCAGCAATCATGTGTTAAAGAATTACAAATAGTAGAAAATAGCATCACATCTATTTTTGTATCTGACAGCATTCTGATACTGCTTCTGGTTTTATCATCGCTTACGTCTATTGTTTATTTATTTTTTTTATTATTATTGTTTTTGAATTTTTTGGACTAAAGATTAAAAATTTTTTTTTTTTTTTTTTTTTTTGGTTTTTATATTAGAATCCAAATTCCATGGAAAAGTTTGTTGCAATTTATTATAATTTATTTAATAAACTTATTTCTTTTTTATATATAAACGATATAGTTACTTTTTTTTAATCTGGGCTACGCCGAGTTATATCTGCTAGTTAAAATTAAACGTTGGTTCCTCTCTGTATATTCATATAATGAAGATTTGTTGTGTTTATGTTATATACATCGGGGCCCGGATGGAGGGTGACCAAACTCGAAAACTTCCGAGCCGATGCCATACTTCAACTAGATAGAAATGTGGGTGTAGATTGCACTCAGGGTACGAAGTGAGAACCTTTCAATGACTTCCTGTGAGTTTTCATTCTAAACTATGGTGGTAAAATATGGGTATAATGTAACAGGGCTCCTCATGGTACACTCTAGATAACAAAGAATCTGCTATTCCAGTGGAAAAGTAGCAAGGTGGGAGAGTACAGGCCTTCCGGTGGTGTTCTTTGGATAATACAGAATGTATTATTCCAGTAGGGAAGTAACAAAGTGTGGGTGTAGGTACTACTACTGTTATACCACATCACTGTGCGTAGAGCTGAGTTGTCCCTGTACAGTTTTGCAATGATGTGGGTGAGAAGTCTGACTGGCTCCGCGACGCTCTTACAGTCATATGAAACCGGAACCTGCGGCTTAAAGTAGATTCCAAACCCCTACAAACACCCATGGTACCGCCGGGGCTCGAACCCGAAACCTTTGCAAGTGCATTAGACAATCGGCCACATTGGTGTACTCCCATTGGATTACACTGAATTTCTTACCTATTTGTTATCCCAATAGCAAAATATGGATATAATGTTGAAATACTCCTCAGGTGCATGCTGGATAACACAGAATCTGCTATTGCAGTGAAAAAGTGGCAATATGTGGATATACGATAGCAGATCTCCCAGTGATGTACTCTGGATTATATTGAATTTGCTATCCCAATGGCAAAATGTGGTTATAGTGTAGAAAGTCTCCTCATGGCACACTCTGGATAACACAGAATATGCTGTCGCAGTACGGCAGCGGCAAAATGTGGGTATAGAATAGCAAGCTCAATGGCAAAATGGGAATGTAGTGTAGCAGGCTTCCTCATGGTGCACTCCATATAACACAGAATCTGCTATTCCAGTGGGAAAGCAACAAAGTGTGCGTGTAGGATAGCGGGCCTCCAAATGGTGCTCTCTGTATAACACTGAATTTCCTGCAGATCTGTTATCCCAATGGCAAAGTATGGATTTAGTATACCAGGTATCCTCATGGTCCATGCTGGATAACACAGAATCTGCTAAGTCAAGAAAAGACAAAATGTGATATAATATAGCATCCCTCGCGTTGTAAATTTTTGATGATGCTGAATCTGCTGCATATGTACTATTCAACGCCCAGCAATTAAAAATAGCAATTTATATAGTAACAATATTGAGGGCAACGAAAGCGCTGACTCTTTAACCAAAGAAGCCAGGGACAATGATCAACCCAGAACTACCATCACACTTGCAGATGCTAACACAGTTGCCAAAAAGCCGACTCATTCCTCATAACTTTAAGAAGCCACTCATCACGGACTTCAACTGTCTTAGGAAGTTGACATCAGTTATTAGCAGACTCAGAACTAATCATTACAGAGGGATGAAGATTCTCCCTGACAAGACCAGGGAATACATCCCCTGCAAAAATTGCCCCAACGCTTTCTTGACACCTAAGCACATTCTAGAGTGCCCAGCCCTCACTCCCCATGTATTGCCATTGGGTAGGGTGCCAATCGAGGCCAACTTAAGAGAAGTCCTGCATAGTGAAGCGCCGCCGTTGCCAGCGACCACTATCGTGAAGACTTTTAACTTCATCTGACTTTAATAATAATATTTTAAATCCATGGACACGATAACAACAACAACACAACATATAATAATGCAAGACAGAAATAACTACACAAAGTACACTTTTACAAATTTTATTTTTCAAGATCTTCAAAAAAAAGAAATTTAACAGTGACTGGTAACAATATTCGAAGACACTTTGGTATAGATACAGCACACAATACTGAGTGACCAGACATTCACGAAAAGTTATAAATCACAATGGAAGCATTCTGTGACGTCACACGTGTGGAATGAATTAATTACAACTGGTCATCCTCTCGACCACTCGTCTACAGGGTTTGTGATGGCGTAAATGTGCGTTCTTCTCACCAGCTCTGCAGGCTGCTGATCACAGATCAATTTACACAGAATTTGTCAAAACAGGCTGGAAATTGGATTTTTTTTTCACTTTCATACTTAGGAATCTCCCTTTATCCTTTTCTCTTTTTATTAATATAATTTAACAATGGCAGTACAGTTCAATTAAATTAACAATTAAAATATAATTCAAATAAGATCTATAAACTTTTCATTAAGCAGCTTTTATATTATTGAAAATTTCAATACTTAACATGAATACATTAAAAATTATAATATAATTATATACATAAATATAATATAATTATAATAATCTCCTTTTTATATCATTATTCTCTTTTCATTAATATAATTTAACAATTACTTAGTAAATAAAATAGAGTTCAAATGAGATCTATAAATTTTCATTAAGCATCTTTTATATTGCTGAAAATTTCAATAAGTGGCATGAATATATTAAAAATTATAATAATTTTATAATTGATAATTTAGCCCTGCATTAAAGAAATTAAATTTTTATTCAGAAATATAATTTTAAGAAATTATATTAGGTGAATTTATTAGAGCAATACTTAAGATATTTTTCATTTCAATAAACAAAATATAAAAAATTTATCTTGATTATAAATTAATTTGTTCCTTAAAAACATTGATTCATTTTTTGGTTATTGATAAATAATGATTCTATATAAATTTGCTTCCTTAAAAAACAGTGATACATTTTTTTGTTATATATTAATTTGCTTCCTTAAAAACATTGATTCATTTTTTGGTTATTGATAAATAATGATTATATATAAATTTGCTTCCTTAAAAACAGTGATTCATTTTTTGTTATATATTAATTTGCTTCCTTAAAAACATTGATTCATTTTTTGGTTATTGATAAATAATGATTATATATTAATTTGCTTCATTAAAAAACTGATTCATTTTTTTTTTCTTTTTTTGGTTCTTAATAAATAAAGAAACTAAATAATTAGCGCTTCATTAATTTTCACACATTTTATTGAATTTGCCATGAATGAATGAATCAATGAATTTGCAATTATTCAGAATAAAAATGTTAATTTGCTTGAATAAATAATATATACATATATATATATATATAAAATTTATTACATTAAATTGAAATTATTTCCAAAATATTTAGCAAATAAAAAGTTGATAAGAACTTTTAAAATTGAATCGTAATAAGTTTTTAAAGAAATAATTTGACAATTGTGCAAAAATAAATAAATATCCTCTCTAAATATCTCTATAAAAGATTATTAATCATTATATTTCCACAGATTTAAATTTGAACTAATTTTTCCAATATAACTTTTCAGTAAATAACAATTTTCCTACCACAAATCTTTCAATAACACTTTATGAATATCTTTATATATTTTCAGTTTAAAACTATTTATACCAAATTATAAATATTATTGCTATTCTCATACTAGGCCAAAATAGTTACTATAAGAGGTATTTTATAATTTACAACATTTAATCTCAATGAAAAATTAAATTCCTTATCTCCATTAAAATTATAATGGGAGAGATTTTTTTTTTTTCTTTCTCTTTTTCCAGCCAGTTTTACATAAATTTAATACTAGCTCAGAAGGCACTTTGGAATCACATGTGACACATTATCAATGCAATACAGATTTATAACAAGCAATAGTGAGTATAAACAAAAAGTATAAAGCAAGAATAAGCTATAGTAGGTGTTCCTATTTACATTATGTGCACATGAATGATAAAAATGTATACATAAAAAGATAATGAGTATTTGTTCGTATATACATAATAACTGACTGATACATGAGCACCAATAATGATGGTATAAAATAATTTATACATTTTTTTTTCCAGTTCTTTTGGTTATACAAAATTAGTTAACAATTGTCAGTTAACAGAACATATCATCAGTTAACAGTTCAATTAATATTAAAGATTCACTAAAATTCAACAAATGCCAATTTTTTTTTTTTTTTCATTTAATTTAAAAATACTATTCTTGTGACATCAAAAATTTCCAATATTTTCACAATAACAATACTATTACATCTGAGTATTAATTTTTAATTTGAACTGCATCAGTATAACTTCATATAAATAACAGATATGCCATTTAACATGTACTATAACAGCATTTTCTTGCTGGTTTATTAGATTATAATAACAACAACAAACAATTGATAAATAAATATCATATTATTTTTGATGAATATTTTCAGAAAAATATCTCACATTCTGTGATAGAAAAATTGAAAATACAACATTTTTCATTATTATATACCAAAAGTTTAAACAAAAAAATTACATTATAAATTTTACAAAATTATCTCAAACTGTATAGAGATATGAGTAAATTTGTCTTTAAAAGTTTACAACAATAATAATTATTTTATAAAGTCTTTTCTTTTTAAATTCTACTGATTAAAATTTAAATATCTATATATAAATATAGTTAAGATTTTTTTTTGTACATATAACAACAATGTAATAGGAAGCTCTTGATAAATCTATATATCAAGATTGTTATGATTTAAATTTTCAGAAATATAAAATTGTATAATAATTTTCAATAGAAACATTTAAAGTCCTCAATATAACAAAAGGCACTTGCTTATTCAGAGGAATTAAAAAAATCTGCCTTCATTTACAGACTTTCAACAGATGTAAATTGTCGTCCAAACATAGACTAGGCACTTAATAATAACATAATTCTAAAAGGTATCTTCAATGCAGAGTTTATGCCTCTTCTTTCAATATTTTTAACATGCTTTGGTGAGCCACATATTGGCATGAAAAAGTCCATATATAATATTTACATAAAAAAAAAAAAAAAAAGCACTCCAGAATACAGGCAAGAAAGAACACAGATGGTAAAACAACTCCAGAACTTCGCTGACGTCTTAATTTGTAGCAAAGTATAAACCATTCTGACTAGCATCAGTTTTCGAGAGTGCTCTGAACATAATAATACTTTGACCAACAACAACGTTTTTTAACAGTGACTCGAAAATCTTAACATGTCTCTGCATGGTTAACACCATTGCCACCAGTTTGAAAACTGCTGTTCATCAATTGGGGTAACACATACAATAAATATTCGATTCTTGTCGATGTGACCAGAAAGAAAAGAAAAAAAAAGTATTCTTTGGAATCATTCTTCGGTTTTGATGTCTGGCTTGAGGTCCACCATGGCGTGCAGCTCCTCTGGGGTGTATCCCAGCAGGTTCTGGAGGTCGCAGACGAATCTGTAGACGTACCGCTTTCCCGCCGTCTTGTGGATGATGTTCTTGTCGTAGTAGTACCTGAGCCCCCTGCTCAGCTTCTCGTAGTTCATCTTTGGTTTGTTTTTCCGGATGCCCCACCTCCGGGCCACCTCGTCGGGGTCAGTGAGCTTGAACTCCCATCCGTCTCCAGTCCAGCTGATGAAGTTTTGGCACGATTTGTCCGTCAGCAACTCCAGGAGGAATTGCCACAGTTGGATGGGTCCGCTTCCTGTAACACAAAGAAATTGCATATGTGAAAACTATAAGACTTTGAATAGAGTAAACTAGACTATCACTCTGGCGCTTAGTGCCATAGGTTTCAGTTCGCATTCCAGCGGTACCATGGATTTTAAATCTATTAGGTGTATGAGAAAATTTAAAGGGATCTGTAAAAATGTGTATAAGACAATTTTAAAGGAATCGATAAAAATATCCTTATGATGTAATTTTAAATGTATTATGTGTTTGAGACAATTTAAATGAATCTATAAAAATGTGTATGAAACATTTTTAAAGGATTCTGATGTGTATGAGATAATTTTAAAGCATTCTAATGAGTATGAGATAATTTTAAAGGCATCTATAAAAATGTCCTTATGGTGTAATATTAAATCTATTATGTGTATGAGACAATTTAAAGGGATATATGAAAAGTGTATGAGACAATTTAAAAGGGATATATGAAAAGTGTATGAGACAATTTAAAGGAATCTAAGAATATGTATATGACAATTTTAAAGGGATCTATAAAAAATGCGTATGAGACAATTTTAAAGAGATCGATAAAAAATATTTTTATGAAAGATGATTATTAAATATCCTTATTTTAAACGTATTTTAGACAATCCCTGCAATGTAAAAAAGATCCTCACCAGAATATCCAGCCAGGACTGCAGCCTGTATGACAGGTTTGCTGTCCTGTCCTGGAATGGAAACCGGACTGTGCATCCCGATCATGTTCTGTAGGTTGTTGCTGAGGGAAACGTGTCCGTCCCTGTTGAGATTGGCGTACTGCTGGTGGTTCATCTCGGCCGGCCAGTGGGCGCCGTTCTGGATGGATCCGGGGACAGTCTGGAAGGGGGGTTCGTAGTGGTTGTAGCTCTCAGAATAGCCCATTTCGTGATGCTGGTACCTCCCTGAGAAAGAATTGGACAAATCTCTTTGAGCATGGTTTGTTACAAAACATAAAACATTTGGGCGAGGGTTTATAACCATTAAAATAACCCTACTTAATCGAACTCTATGTACGTGAAATGCATATCGGCGCGCTCAGAATTGGTGTAGCTATTCATTCTGCTCCAAATTTGTTAGTCCAATCATGATTAAACTCAGCTTAAAAAGAACTTACTTAGCTTACTTACTTATTACTGCCTCACCCTTTACTGCCTCAAAAATCGCCATTTACTTTTAGATATTTTTTGAAACATATCGTAAACTCAGTCCAAATTTGGTTTTGTTCGCAACGCACGGATTTATTATTTATATAAAGCATTATAAATTTATCTATATACAACACTCAAGAGAAAGAGATATAGTAGTTGTAAAAAATAATGAAGAGAAATATTTAAAGCATTATTAACTTCTACCTGCTATCAAAATAATCAATACTTTTATAAATGTTATCCATAACTTTTAAGCACAGGGTGATTATAATTAAAGTCCCATTTTCAAAATGCTGTAAAAAAAAAAGAACCATTCGTCACAATGAGTTCAAATTTGAACTGAAGATACTTGGAGAAGGGAGAAACGGTGCGGCATCAAAAAGTTCCACCGATTTTCCCATCCAATTTGGCACGATCTTGCCGTGGTGGATGGGCTTTCCACTAACAGTGTCACAACTGTTGAATGACTTGGAAGTCCTTTTTACCGTGAAAAAAACCGAAACAATCAAGCACATTAAACACTACAGCTGGTTTAATATGCAGCGCATGCCAAATACGTTGTCATTTCGATTCAAAATATCACTGACAGTCGAATTCACTTTCTTTATGCTGCTTACAGCGCCTTCTATTAATTTTTACACTTTGGAACTTTTCCCCTTCTCCAAGTATCTTCAGGCCAAATTTGAACTCATTGTGAAGAGTGGTTCTTTTTTTTACAGTATTTTCAAAGTGGGACTTTAATTATAATCCCCCTGTACAATGACAAATATTTTTATCGATTAAACCTAACATGTCTGATCTACAGAAATTTCTTACTTATCTTCTTTTCTGAATATTTTTAATTCTATGAAATTGCAAGAAACCTCGAGAAAAATAACAGAATACAGATAATTTTTTTCAATTGATTTCCAGTACCTCTGTAATGTCTGTTGATGTAAGATGGCTGGTACTTGTTCTCCTGCGTCATCACTACGCCGGTGGGCGAGTAGAACTCGGGGCTTCCTTCCAGGTAGGTGGGGTGGTTGGGCATGGACTCTAGGACGTACTCGGAACTGTCTTCGAGCTGAGTGGTCGAAACACCCATGTCATCCTGGGTGATTTCGTGAAGTGTGTGCATAGTTTCAGCGATCTGACTGTATCCTCCTGCAACACGAAAATTACACCATTTAGAGACACGGACTAATATTCAGAGATTTACATACATACTACACATTAGAGATCATATAGATATTTACATTTGCATACACTATTTATAGACTATTTTCAGACACATTGTAATAGATGTTAACTTTATTTATAAGTAATTTATCAGGTATGAGATGGCGTTGTCATATATATATACATATATATATATATATATATATATATACACATATATATACACGCTTACATACATATATATACACGCATACATACATATATATACACGCATACATACATATATATACACGCATACAATTTAATACAAAGGTAATTATTGGTAAATTTACCTTTGTTTTTTTGGTAAATTTGACAGGGAAAAGATACCAATGAAAAGTTCAAATTATTGCTTGTCAAATTTTAAAGGAAAAATTAATTTCAATGACTATTAATAAATAAAAAGAATTTAAACCTTTTAGAATTTACCATTTTAGTTTCAAAAAATTTCTAAAAGGAAATAAAAACTATAAATGATACAATCACGCCACCAGATGGCGCAGGGCATTAAATAAGGTTTTGAAAAAATTGTGAAAGTTTTTCGAGATTTTCGATTACGTACGAGAATAATGAATTCAACGAATATTAGGGAAACTAAGTGTTTAACTTTCATTAGAACATATTATACAAACACACACATACATTTTATATTAAGTATCTATATTAAAAAACGCAAACAGTGATAAATATATACTTTGCAATTGATTCGAAGTATTGAAAGTAAATAAACTCATTTGATTCTAGTTACATTTTATATCATATATATTAGAAATGCATGTAGTAATAAATATTTACTTTACAATTGATTCAAAGTAGACTCCTTTGATAATACTTAAATTTCATATTATATGTATTAAAAATACATGCAGTAATAAATATTTATTTGATAATTGACTGATTCAAAGTATGGAAACTAAACAGACTTATTTGCTGACAGTTACATTTTATATAATGTGATAATAATTATAATAGATAACTATATATTGAAGCTAACTGAAGAATTAATTAGTATTGAAGTTAACTGAGACTTTTCTAAGAATTTGCCGTAATAAAAACAAAGGTAAATTTTTAAGTATTAAAAATGTAAAGCAAATATTTATTCAAAGACATATATGATTAAAAGGTTTAAAAAAATCACACCATTTTTTTTTTTAAATTGAATTTCTAAAACTTAATAACATACATTATTTTGATATTATAAATGCATTTAATGCAATGACAAAACTCAGGTATTTGAATGCATAATTTGCTCCTCGATAATTTTACAAATTATATAATACTTATGCTAAAATTTCTATCATAAAGCATAAAAAATAAAACTGTGAGATCTGTAAACAACAACCTGAAAGGTGATGTTTTTGTAATAGAGAAAAAATTCGACTTTGAATTCGATGTATAATAAGGATTTTTATCTAACAGAAACAAAACATCCATAATAAGATGTTTCAAAATTATTAGTTGGCAAGACGCATTTGCGATTTAGTTCTCAAGCAGACTAATAATAAGGCGCAGGGATATTCAATAGCACAGCGTGAATAAAAATTATACGATCAGTCAAGCATATAGTTAGTTAAAAATAATAAGAAAAAAAGGCACCACACGCCTATCATTAACCTTGAAGTCTTTGAAGAAGTTTTTCTTTTTCTTTTTTCTTTTTTTTTTTATACTACTTTAAAAATCATTCATTTTCTTTTTTTTTTTTTTTTTTCCTCCCTTAAACTAATGCCATGAGTTTCAATATCTAATGTAAAAATCTCTATTGTAATGCAAATAGAAAAAAAAAAATCACGAAAGGTTAAAAAGAAAAAAATCTTTAAATGATCGTTTAATAATTAATAATGTTTTATGAAACGATACAATACTATGACACATAAACACCGAATTATAAATATTTTTTTTTAAGAATTTATTAAGTGAATTTAAAATTATTTCTCAGAATTATATGAATAATTAATTAAACAAAAATTAGCAACTTTATGAAAGTTTAAAAAAACATTTTTGATCATTGAATCTAAGTTATTTTAGCAATCATATAATAAAAATTAAAATCTTCACGTGATATATCTACAATTTTCCCGTATGAAACATTTATTATTATTATTTAAATAATTTATCTACAATTTACACATATGAATAGTTTATTATTATTATTACTATCTACAATTTTTTCCGTATGAAGCATTATTATTATTACTATTAATATTTAAATAATAGATCTACAATTTTCCCGTATGAAGCATTATTATTATTATTATTTAAATAAGCTATTTTCAATTTTTCCGTACGAAACGTTTATTATTATTATTATTATTAAAATTAAATAATCGATCTATAATTTTCGCGTATGAAGCGTTATTATTAATACTCTTATTTAAATAATCTATCTACAATTTACCCATATGAAACGTTTATTATTGTTATTATTATTAAGTAATTGATCTACAATTTTCCGTATGAAGCGTTTTATTATTATTACTTAATCAATCTACAATTTACCGTAAAAAAGCGTTTATTATTATAATCGATCTACAATTTCCTGTATGAAGGGTTATTATTATTATTATTCTATACTGTAATAAACCAGAATTGTGTAATTAAAAAAAAAAAAACAGAATGAACAGGTTTTATTTAGTTTATGCAACTAACGTATAATTAACTTTAATTTTTAAAATAATAAATAAATATAAATACAAGGAATTTATTTTCATACTTAAATGTGCAAAAAAGAGGTATTAATTTACAACAAAGAATTTTAATTAACTTACCGAAGCATTACGCACTGAAAATTTTTTTGTAAAAGTTTTAAGAAACATGTAATACAAATTGAATGCTTCTTCCCTATCAACACATACTGCTACAAATTAGGAAGTGAACCCTTTTAAAACATCTGTACCGAAGAAAATAGAAAATCAGAATTCTTCAGTCAATCAAATTGTCACTTCATATCAGTTAAATTTTCTTTACTTTTTTGCAAATAAATTGCGCAACTTCGTTTTGATATCAGAGTATATTATTTTAGAGAAATAGCCCAACCATAACATATTAACAAAAAAAAAAATCTGATTAATGAAAAAAAACATTTCAATTTTAACTGAATATAAAAAAAGTGTTCAGTAGGAAAGAATAATAAATAAGATCGAATAATATGAACGAATTCAAGAATAATAATAAGAACGAATTAAATAAATTGAAAACATAATCAACAAAAAATTATCAATACAAACTGTCATTAAAAGTGCACAAAAATTTAATAAATATTAAAAAATTAAGAGATTTTTCTTTAATTGTAATTTTTTACCCATAAAATTATGAGTATTGCTTTGAAGAGCGGAATTTTCGTGTCCTAGACGACTTTCAATTAATCTTATTGGCTAATTATTTTTAAAAATTTCTTTTCATGAGCTTTTAATTCATAATAGTTATTTAAATTTCTTTCATGTGCTAATAATTATATAATTAAGTAAATAATGTAAAATTCTTCTAAAAGATCGTCTGGAGAAATCAAAGAACAATTTTTATTTCAAAATGAAAACGAGATTTTTCATGATAAGAAAAAATCGTTTGGTATTCTATAGTTTTTAATTTTTAAGATGGCTGTTATACGTTTTGTTCTTACATTAAATTCTAAATTTTATGGGTAATCTACATATCGGCTCTACAGATTATATATATATATATATATTTTTTTATTTCTTTCACAAGCTAATAATTATATAGTTATAAGATTGAATAATGTAAAATTGTTCTAAGATCGCTATTATACGTGTTGTTTTCCATTAAATTTTATGGGTAATCTGTATATCGGGCTTATCAGATTACATTTTTCTTTCATTTTTTCATTCGAGGTTAACTAAAAAAATGTTTTTTTAATTAAAACTGAAGGAATAATTTTTAAAATTCACCAGATTTTAAATCTATAGAAAGTTTTTATGACAAGTCATGTTTATTTCTTCAAACTCTTCCAATTCTTCAGTATATACTGAGAAATTGCTTTTTAACGATTTTGTGAAAATCATTACAGTATAATTGCAAACATTGACTGTGCAAAACGTAAACAAACAAATCATTAAAGAAACAACTGTTTTAAAAGCAATTAGGACATAAAATATGTACACAAACGAAACTGTTTAGATGAATCACTCGTCTTTCTTTCAAAAATGGGAGACATTAGTTTTGCTCAGTAACTCGCTTATGGAAAACATTTTTGAGTTTGGTCTATTGTTTGCATACGAAAGGAATCATAGACGAAAGTGTCATGCTTTGAACGGAAATGTATGTTTATGATAGGCGGAAAAGTCGAAATAAAAAATAATAAATTGTTTGTCCCTTTCAAATAGACAAAATATTTCCCATAAAAACTTTATTTTCCCCAAATAGTTGAGCATTTGATCGTTGTTGCAATATGGCCATGGTATTAGAGGTGTTCTTAAGTAAAAGACGAGATCTTGAGTCATCTGCTTTTATCAATATTGATTGATATCAATCAATATTGAAAAAAAAGCACCTGAATCAAGATCGCGTCTTTTTTACTTAAGAACACTTTGTAATGCCATGTGCATATTGCAACAATGTTGTATACAATACCATGTCCATTGTGTTCAATATGCCATGTCGTGTTAAATATGCCATATCCATTATGTTCAATATGATATGTCCATATTCATCATTAAGATAAATAAATATGAAGCAAATAATGAAATTAACTTTTAAACTCATACCAGTTTGGCTCAGTGTTTGTATTTGAAAGAGGAATTATAGAAAGTGCATGCTTTTACCTATTAAAAGGACGAAAAGCAAGGAATAATAAACAGCTTGCATTCTTAGAAACATTCATTAAAAATTTTCACATAAATATTCTATTTTCCCAAATTGTTGAGCATTTGATCGCTGTTACAATATGGGCATGGCATTACAAAGCGATCTTAAGTAAAAAAGACAAGATCTTGATTCATCTCTTTTATCTATCAACATGGATGAATAAATATGAAACTAGCAATGAAATTAACTATCAATTTGGCCCATTATTCGTATTTGAAAAAAGAATTTCAGAAAGTCCTATTAATAGGCGGAAAAAGACAAAGAATAATAAACCGTTTGTTTTCTTACAAACATATATTAAAATTTTTACATAAATACTTAATTTTCCCCGAGTAATTAAGTATTTGATTGTTGTTATAATATGGACATGACATTACATAGTGATCTTGTTTCATCTGCTTTTATCAATCAATATGAATGAAAAATTTGAAATTAACTTTTGAACTCATACCAACTTAGCCCAATATTTGTATTTGAAAGAGGAATTATAGAAAGTGTATGCTTTTATCTATTATTAGGAGGAAATGCCAAAGAATAATAAACTGTTAATATCCTTACATTACAAATTTTCACAAAAATATTTTTTTCGCAGTAGTTGAGAATTTTACAGTTATTACAGTACGACACGACAATAGAAAGTAATCATACACTAAAAATCATACACACGTTTGTTTTCTTACAAACATATATTAAAATTTTTACATAAATACTTAATTTTCCCCGAGTAATTAAGTATTTGATTGTTGTTATAATATGGACATGACATTACATAGTGATCTTGTTTCATCTGCTTTTATCAATCAATATGAATGAAAAAAATTTTGAAATTAACTTTGAACTCATACCAATTTAGCACAATATTTGTATTTGAAAGAGGAATTATAGAAAGTGTATGCTTTTATCTATTATTAGGAGGAAATGCCAAAGAATAATAAACTGTTAATATCCTTACATTACAAATTTTCACAAAAATATTTTTTTTTTTTTTCGCAGTAGTTGAGAATTTTACAGTTATTACAGTACGACACGACAATAGAAAGTAATCATACACTAAAAATCATACACACGTTTGTTTTCTTACAAACATATATTAAAATTTTTTACATAAATACTTAATTTTCCCCGAGTAATTAAGTATTTGATTGTTGTTATAATATGGACATGACATTACATAGTGATCTTGTTTCATCTGCTTTTATCAATCAATATGAATGAAAAAAAATTTGAAATTAACTTTTGAACTCATACCAATTTAGCACAATATTTGTATTTGAAAGAGGAATTATAGAAAGTGTATGCTTTTATCTATTATTAGAGGAAATGCCAAAAAGAATAATAAACTGTTTATATCAGAATTTTTTTATATAACTGTTTTTCGCAGTAGTTGAGAATTTTTACAGTTATTACAGTACGACACGACAATAGAAAGTAATCATACACTAAAAAAATATCTTAATTTGTCGACTTTATATAAATCTATATGGTTGAATAACTACGAAAATAATAATGATTAATTTTACAAAAATATTATTTTGCTTTCATATATCGTGATCAAGGAATTGATTTCATAAAAAACTGAACTGAAAAGACAGACATCCATTCTTGGCTCTGTTGGCAGAGAATTAATAACGCAGCTGCCAACGGTGTAAACAAAATGATAAATTAACAGAATGAAAATATTACAGACAATTTAAAATCCAAATAGTTGCGAATTCAAACCCCAACATCTGCCCAACACATTGACAAAGGAACACGTGACAATTTAAAAAAGGCACGATTCTACAACTGAAGCCAAAAGAAGAAGAAAAACGGCAAACGACAACAGAAAAGAAAAAAGAACAGAAAAATTAACCACTTACCCAGAGAAAGAGACCAGCACTGCTGATAATCGTAATGGCAGGATGATTTCCATGAGAATGAACGAACGACAAGTTGAAATACGACTCAATATGCCGATGATAAAAAACACCACAACACCACCAACAACGACGAAATTAATTTACCATTCTGTAATTCTGCAACAACACAAGGCGGAACTGACGTTGAGGAACCGACGACAATTTTAAAAGCACGATTCTACAACTGAAGCCGAGAGAAGATCCAAATGACAACAGAAAGTGAAAAAAAAAAGAAGAGAAGAGATAAAGAAAAGAAAAAGAACAGAAAATTAACCACTTACCCAGAGAGAGACCAGCACTGCTGATAATCGCAATGGTAGGACGATTGCCATGAGAAGGAACGGACAAGTTGGAAAACGACTCAATATGCCGATGATAAAAAAAACACAACACAGCAACAACAACAACGACGAAATTAATTTAGTATTCTGTAATTCCGCAACAACAACAACAAAAAAGGCGGAACCACTGACGTTGAGGTGAAGGCGATCCATCTATTGATTGGGAAAAAAGGTGAAGATTGGGTTGCCGATCGGGCGGAGTATGTGCAGCATAGGAAGAAGCGGCGCGAAGTGTGGGAGGACATGTGACGCAAACGGCCATTCTTTCGCTGAGGGTCACTCTCATTGAAGGAAAAAAGCAAGTCGGCGGCGCTCCGATGAAAGGAGGCAGAAAGGGTGGAAGTGGGGTGGTAGGGGGAATAGAACTCGGAATGAATGCAGTTGTTGCTTCTACTTTGCGAAAACTGCTAACTAGAGGCCCATTGAGAGAACTTTGTGGCAGAGTCAGTTACTAAAATGTGTATCTTCCTCTTTTCATGTGGCTCTGAGCAATTTTGCAATTTGCTTCAATTTTTTTTTTTTTTTTAAGATTCTTTGTTTTTAAGGAGGTAATTATCTTCTTTAAATGATAATTAATGATTTATCGCCGTTAAGTTTTTTTTTTTTTTTTTATGTGGCACTGAATTTTATCGTGTAATGCTCTCACTTAATTCGTCAAATAGTATAATTCAGTAACGGACATCATGCTTTCTTTGTGTCTTTTCGAATAAGGCTGTCCCTTATTGCAACTTGATTTTTTTTTATAAGGTTCTTTGTTTTTAAGGAGGTAATTACCTTCCTTAAATGATAATTAATGATTTATTATTATTATTTTTTTTATGGCGGGAGAAATGCGGCACTGACTTTTATCGTGAAATACTCTCACTTAATTCGTCAAATGGTAGATAGTTCAGTAACGGACATTTGCTCTTTTCATATGTTGTGAGCAATTTTGCAATTTGGTTATTTTAAGGTTCTTTTATTTTTAAGGTGACAATTATCTTCATTAAATCATAATTAATGATTTATCACAGTTATTTTTTTTATATAGCAGGAGAAATGCGGCAATGAATTTTATCGGTTAATGCTTTCACTTAATTCGTCAAATAGTAGAGTCAGTAGCGGATATCTTGATCTTTTCGTTTGTAATATTACAATTTGAGTTTTTTAAGGTACTTTGTTTTTAAGGAGGTAATTATCTTCTTTAAATGATAATTAATGATTTGCCATCATTATTTTTTAATGGCGGGAGAAATGTGGTATTGAATTTTATAGTGTAATACTCTCACTTAATTCGTCAAATAGTAGAGTTTAGTAACGGTCATCTTGTTCTTTTCGTGTGCTCTTTTTTTTTTTTTTTTTTAAGGTTCTTTGTTTTTAAAGAGGATAATTGGAAATAAAGGAATTATCCTTAAAAGATAATTAAAGAATTATCATCTTTAATTTTTTTATAACGGAGAAGAAATATGACATTAAATTTTATTCCAGAAAAGTTTATTAAGTCTGTCCCTTAATTCGTCATTCAATGTGAATAAAGTGGTAATCATTTTCAATGTGAGTAAAGAATTTTGTTAATTCCTTATTTGCGAGAAAAGATATTCTATCGTATAAAAAAAAAAAAAAAAAACTAAGGATATAGTACATTCTTATCCAAAGACTAATTATCTTCCTTCAATGATAATCAATGACCTTTTTTGTCATTAATCTTTTTTAAAAGGCAGGAGAACCATGGCACTAAATTTCCTCTTAGAATAGTTTAATGTTGTTCCATTAATTCACCATTCAATGTGTAAAATTACTAAGTAGAAAAATTATCATTGTGAATAAAGAATTTGGTAGGCTCTTTATTTATAAGAAAAGACAATCTACCGCATTGAAAAGTCCACAAAGGATAAATTTATTCTTCTCTAAAGACCATGACCTTACATAATTTGATTCAAAGAATTTTTTAGTAAAAGTCAGTATATCTTGTCTTCTTTGTTGAGATCATCATAATTTGGCAACTTGCTTTTTAAGATTCTTAGCTTTTAAGGAGCTTAGCTTTTTTTTTTTTTTTTTTATCTGTCTTAAATGATAACTAGTAATTTACCACAATTAATATTTTTTTCAAAAGGTAGAATTAAGACATTTATATTTCATTCTAAAATAGTTTTACTGTTAACCTCTTAATTCGGCAATTCAATGTCAGTTAAAATGTAATCATTTTCAGTGTGAGTAAACAATTTTGGTAAGTTCTTCATTTACGAGAAGGAGATTTTTTACTTTATAGAAAAACACAAAGAATAAGTTTGCTCTTTACATGATAACTTTGCTATTTCTAATGTGAAAATGTAGTAAACGAACTTTCAATTTCAAGTCATTTATCACCATTTAAGAATCATTGAGATTTACATTATCTTACATGGCTGACAGCCATATTGACAAAGATATAAAGTTGTACGTTATGAGATTCATCGTGAATTTATGCAAAAGAAAATCTTTTATTCTCACAACACTCCATCGTATCGGATTGATGCCAACATCATATAGAAAATATATCATTTTTCAAAATGACCGACATAATCAATTCCTCTTAGCTCAATATTTCTCTTATTCTTAAAAAATTTTTTTTTAAATCCATAGCTCTATATTACTAACATAAAAGCAACCTGAAATTATAGAAAAATTAAACCGATTTTAAAATACTATTTTAAAAATAATATATAAAAACACCATTTTTTAAAAACTTTTATCGCTTTTTTTTTTTTTTTTTTAATTAGTTACAAAGAGACATTTATCATCTATTCATGATATTCATGTTTTTGCTAGTAAAATTCATTTAATTCAAAAGATAATCAAATTATACCAATAACGGATTATATTGCAGTGTTAATGTTATGAAAAAAATTTATAAATTAAGCATAAAAGAGTTCCAACTAAATTTAAAGTATATTCATTTTTAAAAGATTGAACGCATAATAATTAACATAGATTACGACGGTTAAATTTATGTCAGAATTTAAATCTTATTACTTCAAAATACGTAACTTTGGAGTAATCCAGTGCTTAAGTACGCTTTGCTTCTGCATTATTTAAATTCCTCTTATTTATTCAGAGAATGAGCTTAATAAATCTAAGCTGGAAACCAGCAGACTGTTTGAGGCATACACAGCATATAGCAACCATATCTGATGCATACATACAACAGTCCACAAGATCCACGGTAGACAGGAACAGTCCACAAGAACCAACAATTTTTACACCATATCCATATATCCATAACTATATCCGTCGCATAAATACAATAGAACGCAAGATCCGTGGTATGCACCATTGTGTAAAAGATATAAAGAAATGCTGATTGCTTTGAAAATAAGAAAAGGGTGTAAAAACTCCAAATACCATCATGGGGATGTTCGTTCGTAAAATTGTGGTGATACAAGAACCAACAATTTTTATACCTAGTGGATCTTCTGTACCACTGTTTGCTATATATGCTATGTTTAAAATTGCAATGGTACAAGAAACAACAATTTTAATACTTCGTGAACCTTCTGTACCAAACGCCACATATGCTATGTTCTAAATTGTTGTGGTACAACAGCCAACAATTTTTATATCTCGTGGATCTTCTGCATCATTGTATATGTGCCACACATGCTATGTGCTAAATTGCGGTGGTACAAGATCAAACAATTTTAATACCTTCCTGGATCTTCTATACCAATGTATGTATACTACATATGCTGTGTTCTAAATTGCGGTGGTACAAGAACCAATAATTTTTACAACTTGTGGATCTTCTGTACCAATGTATGAGTGCCACAGATGCTATGTCTGGCACAAACATTTCACCAGATTGGTAGAGGTGGTAGTTATGTTGTCTACAAAACTTCCAAGAACAATTATCTTGCATTTGCATGTCGAATAGGAATAAACCCAGAAAATTCGTTTTAAGAAGCATGATATTTGGGTAAGCTGCCACAATCTATATCAAAAACTCGTTTCTGAAAATAGTTTTTGCAACATATGCCATCAGCTGGTTCAAACTAGTGAATTACAGCATACTAGCTGCGCATTACCGAGGACCACAAGTTGGACAGAAACCAGCATTGAAATCATAGAAATAATAGATTCACAAGAGCAAAAGCAGTTAATTGGTCAATAGGCTTAAGTCAAATATAGAAATGGAACAGGGGGTGTGTTGATTGAAAAGTAATTACTGATCACCCATAAACAATCATTTTCACTTAAAAACATAACATAAAGATTATTCCATTCTTGAACATTTCGTTAAAAAAAAAATTAAAACATAGATATCATCATCTTTGTTAAAAAAGAATCACCATTTTTGGGCAAATCGGAGTCTGTCCACCATACGAACCTTCAGAATGTGAGCATTTACGAATCCTTGCGCCATTCATTTTCATGGCAACCACGAGAAAGAAAGGAAATTTCTGTGAATCGGAAATCATACCAGCTAGTGCAGCCTGGTGGCCAATTGGCTAACGCTCTAGTCTTTGGTATCACAGGCTTCAGATTCGAATCATAGTGATGGCATGGATGTATGTTAGTGGTTCGGAATCCATGCTCAACTGTAGGACCTGGTCTAATTAGCATAAAATGAACGTACTATTGAGTGACAAATCAAACCAATTCAGCATACTAGCTGCACATTACAGTGGGCTATGAGTTGGGCAAGGACCAGCATTGAATTCATAGGTATAATAGAATTCATAAGAGCAAAAGTAGTTAATTGGTCAATAGGTTTAAATCAAATGTAGTATTGGAAGAACTTGTATTGAATGAAAAGAAATTAATAATCACCCATAAAAAAATTATTTTCACTTAGAAATATTAAAAATTATTCCATTACAGAACATTTCGTTAAAAAAAATTAAAACACAAACATCACCATTTTTGTTAAAAAGAATCGCCATTTTTTAGAGGATTGCCACCATACGAACCTTCAGAAAGTGAGCATTTACGAATCCTTGCGGCATTCATTTTTCATGGCGACCACGAGAAAGAGAGGAAAATTTCTGTGAATCGACGCATTCCCAGAATCAGCTGACATGCCGCGAGATAATTTAGGCCGCAAAACATGAAATGGCAGCTTTAATAAAGATGGAACTTCGGGATTATGCGGCGTGGAGGGAAATTATTGGCCACGTCTGTGTCTCAACTCTTGTCTTTGTGGCTGGGCTGATACGATCGCTTACTGCCCAGCTGGGTATATTCGGAAGACATGGAAACCCAGTCTTAAGTGGGGAAAAACATCAATCTTAAAAGCTTTTTTTTTTTTTTTTTTTTTTACTATTTATTTAAATATGGCCTTTTGGAAGTCATAGAAAGAATTAGAATTGTAACCATTGAAATAAGAATTATGTATTTTTAAAAGCAAAAGATTAAAATTAATATTATTTATGAACGTATTTCGTCAACGAAGATCCAATATAGAATGGCTTAAGTAACTTTCATAAACATAACTCATTCTTGGAGACTATTTTGAAAAATTGAAGGCATAATCTTGATTGTTAACATTTTGAAAGTCAGACAATTTAAAATGAACTACAGTGTATGTGACGTGATACTGACAAATAGTTAGGTTTAGCAACACATATTTTATGTAAATTTTAACACATAATCGAAATTATGCAGCAAAAGAGTGTTTATTACAAATAAAAATTTTTTAAAAAATTGAAACAATAATCTTAATTGTTAAAATTTTGAAAATCAGACAATTCAAAATGAACTACAGAGCACATGGGCACTTGGCAAATCGGTTTTAGCAACACATATTTCATGTAAATTTTAACAAATAACTAAAATCATGCAGTAAATGAGTGTTTATTTCAAATAAACATTATTCTAAAAAAAAAAAATTGAAACAGTAATCTTAATTGTTAAGATTCTAAAAAATTAATTGCTAACAATTTTGAAAGTCAGACAGTTCGAAATGAACTACAGATTACGTGACTTGATACTGATAATCTTAGTTTTAGTAACACATATTTCATGTAAATGTTAACACATAACCGAAATCATGCAGACATCTTCAAAGATCAAATAAACATCTTTAAAAATGTAAATCATTATTTAAAGTCAACGGAGTTCCAATATATAATGTTTTAATTAACTTTCATGAACATAGCTGACCCTTATACATTATTTTGAAAAAAACTGAAACAGTAATCTTAATTGTTAACATTTTGAAAGTCAGACAATTCAAAATGAATGAATCATGACTTGATATTGGTAAATCGTTAGTTTCAGCAATACATACTTCATGTAAATTTTAACACATAATCTAAATCATGCAGCAAATGAGTGTTTATTTGAAATAAACACCTTTAAAAATAAAAATCATTAATTAAAACAGTTTTTTTTCTTTCCACTCATTTTTGTGGACGCCATAAAACTCATACCAGAACAATTATATGTTCATACATGAAATTATTCTGAAAGCAATTAATTGTTAATATTTTGAAAGTTAGACAACTGAAAATGAACTACAGAGCACGTGACTTGATACTGGCAAATCGTTAGTTTTAGCAACACATGTTTCATGCAAATTTTAACTCGTAATCGAAATCATGCAGAAATAGTGTTTATTTTAAATAAACACATTTAAATATATAAATCATCATTTAAAACAGACATTTTTCCATCCAACTTATTTATGTGGACGCCATAAAACTCATACCAAAACAATTACACGTTCTTACATGACATCTTTGATGAAATTTCTCACTTAAATGAAACTTGATAAACTTTCATTTAAGCCAGCATGGATTAAAAAATAAGAAACCAAAAAAAGGTTACATACTTCATAATCATCAGCTTTAAAATATGAGAAATTCGCAAAGAATTAACAGTTTGGATAGTTAGGGATTTGAGCTGAGAAATTAGAAAATAATTAACAGTTTAGATATTTGGATAGTTAGGGGATATATAGATAAAAGGTTAACAGTTTGGATAGTTAGGGGTTTTGAGTTACTATTTCAGGTTTTAATGTTATCATTTACTCTTGAATGAACTGAAAAGTTTTGGCAACTAGAAAAAATATTGATTCTATTGTAAATCAATTATTACAATCATTATTGTCTTAATATAGATTTGGAAATAAAACATATCCAATTACAAATAACATTGACACATTTTTTATCCCAAAATTTAAACTTACAGAGCTTTCAAGGGAAAAAGCCCAATTAATGCTTGTAAAAACTTTTGTGATTTGTTCGTCATTTTATTCTAAAGAAGTAATTTTTAATTTTATATCATCGTTAATACATTTATAACCTTAATATATATACAATTTAACTTTGCCAAAAAACTGATAAACGCTGCATTTTCTTATTAAGATAGATACATTAGAATCGATTACTAATATCAATGTGCGAATTCACAATCAACAAAAACTAGACTTCTCTATGAACATCCATATAATCAACATTTCATTATTATGATAGACACATTAGAATCCATTACTAATAATAATGTGCTAAATCACAATCAAACAATATTAGACTTCTCTATAAACATCCATATAAGCATATAAGCAGCATTTCATTGTTATGATAAACACACTAGAATCTGTTACCAATATCAATGCACTAAATCACAATCAACCAATTATTAGACCTAGAATCTGTTACCAATATAAACATCCATATAGGCACGATTTTTATATCAGCATCAAAAGTTTATGAAAATTGCTCGTATTAAAAAATGGTTAATCATAATCTTTTAAAATAAATTGATTTATTAGCATTTTTATGAGTTACTAAATTAAAATAAATAGGGAATCATTTTAGACTATTTTTCCAAGTGGCACAAACGCGTTTGAAATGGAAAGCATTCAATGTATCATTATCCACGGTAATGTATCAATTTAATTTATCACAAATGCCGAGATGTTTTCCTTGAAGCAGCTAAATTTACAACTGATTAAACTGATATCCAGAGATAAGAGAACCAAAAGAATTGGAAATTTGTCCACCAAGTCAGCGTCCTTGAACCTAATATCGCATTGTTCTCCCCATTTGCGTGTGAGTGAGTATTTGGAAACCTAACCAACAAAAATGACAGCCACGAGACACGAGCTGTCTATTTTTTCCCCTCCCTCACAGTAAAGAATCGATAAATCAACCTGTTTTGAGATCAAGAGTTCGTAAAATACATTAAATAAAATAGTTCTTCCATTAAATAAAATGGTTATTAAAGTACAACTGAATTTGAATTTCAATAATTGGTGATTTTGTGGTGTTTGTGTGTGAAGGAAAAGGTTGGTTTTACAAGACTAGGAAGAAAATTTTTGACTTCTGATATCGGCATGTATTCATTGTACTAATGTCGTATAAAAAGAAGAAAAGAGTATTTAAAAAAAAACCCTTGGAAATATTCTATTATATAATTATTTCATTTAAGCATGTATATTAACATTATAAGGAAAAATAAATAACATGCAATAAAGAATAAGTTAAGAATTTAAATTATATTTCATATATGTATTTAACAGTGACGTACCTGCTGATAACATCAATACATCCATTTATATATATATCTCTATATAGATGATTTTTCAGAAATTTTCACTATAGATTTCTTAATTAAACAAAAACACTTACTTAAACCTAAACTTTACTACAAAGGCCAAATAACCAGCGATTAGCGGTCTGCGTCGCAGGCTTCGAGTCCCGGTGGTGCCAAAAATGTTTATAGTGGTTCGGAATACACATTAAATTACTTCCACTTATTTAGGTCTTGGTCTAATATGACTGTTGCACGCAGGGCTGACAAACCTGCCTCGTAAAAAGTGAACATCTGTTTCAGAATCTGCCAGTGGACAGACAGCCATGGTCCAATATGGACTGTAGTACCAAGGATCTAGTATAATATATATAAACTATTTCGAATGCTGCCTTATATGTAGGATTATTTATATTTTTGCTAATTACCTAAATTCTTTCTATTTTGATTCAGAATAATTTTTCTTTCACAATTTTCAAACGACAATTCCACAACCACTTCCTAATAGAATTTACTGAAAGAAAAAAAAAAAATTGTTTTATGTAGTGACTAAACAACGCCGAATCATATCCGTTAGTATACTTATAAAAACTCATAATACACACACACACAAAAATTAATTAACTTTGATGCAAAATCATTGAATTACACAACAAAGTTTCCAAACGAAAAAAAAAAAAAGTTTCGAAAATTCTTAGACCTGCAAATTTTCTTTTGAAAAAAAAAATGGCCAGCTCTAACTCTTCCCTCCCATTCGTCCTACCTCTACCTGCCTTCCGGTGTCCGCCCACAACACCGAGGAGAGACGGCACCACGTGGTCTTTGTTGACACAAGCACCGTTGCGTCAGACCCTACACCCTCCCACTACCTCCCCTGATCCTGCGAAGCTTCACTCAGGTGCGCAGTTTGTCAAACAGTTCGTTGCTTTGTTTGGGGCACGGCGCTGACGGATGAATGAAAGGACGCTTGTAAACAAAGCCATTTGGACAAGTTGGCTTTGGCATGATTTTGGTATCTGGGACAATTTTAAAGAGAACTTCCCAAATGGTTAAGTAGCAGAATTTGTATTAACGAAAAATAGAAAGAGTTCCAATGTCCTTTGTAAAGATTTAAGACTTAAAAACAGTATCCGAACAGATTAAGTGAAGTTCGAAGTAGGATTTGTAATGAAAAAAGAGTTCCAATGTCCTTTGTTAAGATTTAAGACTTAAAAGCATTATCCACACATTATATTAAGACTTAAAAAAACATTATTTAAACATCCTTTGTTAAGATTTAAGACTTAAAAACAGTATCTGAACAGCTTCAATGAAGTTGGAAGTAGGATCTGTATTAACGAAAAAAAGAAAAAAAGTTCCAATGTCTTTTGTTAAGATTTAAGACTTAAAAGCATTACCCACATTATCCCAAACATTTCATTAAGACATTATTTAAACGTGCTTTGTTAAGATTTAAGGCTTAAAAACAGTATCTGAACAGCTTCAATGAAGTTGGAAGTAGGAATTGTATTAACGAAAAAAAGAAAAAGTTCCAATGTCTTTTGTTAAGATTTAAGACTTAAAAAGCATTACCCACATTATCCCAAACATTTCATTAAGACATTATTTAAACATGCTTTGTTAAGATTTAAGACTTAAAAACAGTATCTGAACAGCTTCAATGAAGTTGGAAGTAGGAATTGTATTAACGAAAAAGAAAAAAGTTCCAATGTCTTTTGTTAAGATTTAAGACTTAAAAAGCATTACCCACATTATCCCAAACATTTCATTAAGACATTATTTAAACATGCTTTGTTAAGATTTAAGACTTAAAAAAACAGTATCTGAACAGATTCAATGAAGTTGGAAGTAGGAATTGTATTAACGAAAAAAAAAAAAAGTTCCAATGTCTTTTGTTAAGATTTAAGACTTAAAAAAGCATTACCCACATTATCCCAAACATTTCATTAAGACATTATTTAAACATGCTTTGTTAAGATTTAAGACTTAAAAACAGTATCTGAACAGCTTCAATGAAGTTGGAAGTAGGAATTGTATTAACGAAAAAAAGAAAAAAGAGTTCCAATGTCTTTTTGTTAAGATTTAAGACTTAAAAGCATTACCCACATTAACCCAAACATTTCATTAGGACATTATTTAAACATGCTTTGTTAAGATTTAAGACTTAAAAACAGTATCTGAACAGCTTCAATGAAGTTGGAAGTAGGGATTGTATTAACGAAAAAGAAAAAAGTTCCAATGTCTTTTGTTAAGATTTAAGACTTAAAAAGCATTACCCACATTATCCCAAACATTTCATTAGGACATTATTTAAACATGCTTTGTTAAGATTTAAGACTTAAAAACAGTATCTGAACAGCTTCAATGAAGTTGGAAGTAGGAATTGTATTAACGAAAAAAGAAAAAAAGTTCCAATGTCTTTTGTTAAGATTTAAGACTTAAAAGCATTACCCACATTATCCCAAACATTTCATTAAGACATTATTTAAACATGCTTTGTTAAGATTTAAGACTTAAAAACAGTATCTGAACAGCTTCAATGAAGTTGGAAGTAGGATCTGTATTAACGAAAAGAGTTCCAATGTCCTTTTTAAGATTTAGAACAGCTTAAATGAAGTTTGAAATAGGATCTGTATGAAAAAAGAAAAAGAGTTCCAATGTTCTTTGTTAAGATTTAAGACTTAAAAAACAGTATCTGAACAGATTCAATGAAGTTGGAAGTAGGAATTGTATTAACGAAAAAAGAAAAGTTCAAGATTTAAGACTTAAAGCATTACCCACATTATCCCAAACATTTCATTAAGACATTATTTAAACATGCTTTGTTAAGATTTAAGACTTAAAAACAGTATCTGAACAGCTTCAATGAAGTTGGAAGTAGGAATTGTATTAACGAAAAAAGAAAAAAAGTTCCAATGTCTTTTGTTAAGATTTAAGACTTAAAAGCATTACCCACATTATCCCAAACATTTCATTAAGACATTATTTAAACATGCTTTGTTAAGATTTAAGACTTAAAAACAGTATCTGAACAGCTTCAATGAAGTTGGAAGTAGGATCTGTATTAACGAAAAGAGTTCCAATGTCCTTTTTAAGATTTAAGAACAGCTTAAATGAAGTTTGAAATAGGATCTGTATGAAAAAGAAAAGAGTTCAATGTTCTTTGTTAAGATTTAAGACTTAAAAACAGTATCTGAACAGCTTAAATGAAATTTGAAGTAGGATCTGTATTAGCGAAAAGAGTTCCAATGTCATTTGTCAAGGTTTAAGACTTAAAGTACACTAAAAGTTAGATTTAACACACTAAAGTTAAGAACTAAGACAAAGAAAAAAACAAGTATCCGAACAGCTTAAATGAAGTTTGAAGAAGGATTTGTATTAACGGGAAAATAGAAATCTTAACAAAGGACATTAGAATTCTTAAAACAGTACCCAACAGCTACAGTAAAAACAGTACCCAAACAGCTTCAATGAAATTTGATGTAGGATTCGTAGTAACGAAAAAAGAAAAGAGTTCCAATGTCCTTTGCTCAGATTTAAGACTTAAAAAACAGTATCCAAACAGCTTAAATGAAGTTTGAAATAGGAGGCAAAAGAAGATGACTTTGCTACCGCATGGGACAGATGTAACTCAGTGACAAGGTTTATACTACTGTGTCCAAAAAGTAAGACCAATTTTCAATTTAAAAATCCCGGGGCTTATGGAATTTCATTTCCCCCCTTTTTACGTTGCTGGCGCTGTCCTTGACATCTACGTGAAATTTCACACCAAAATATTCATAAGTGTTTGAGTTACGCTTGGCTTTGTGAGACTCTACAAAGGATTCCGGCGATTGCATTCAATTTTGTTTGCGGAAACGTATAGAATCTTGCAGAAGGCATTCGGTGAGCATTCCTATATCGGAAAGAAATGTTTACAAGTGTTAAAACAGTTCAAAGGCAGAGAACGTTGAAGATGACGACCCTCTGGTCGATCACCAAACTCAACCGACGAAGCTCACGTCCAAAAAATTAAAGATTTGGTGCTTGCAAACCGTCGATTTACAATTAGAGACCTTGCTGAAGATGTTGGAATTTCAAAAGGATTGGTCAATTCTATTTAGAGCCTCAAACGAAAATTTAAGAAATAAAAATTTTAAAAATTTGGTAAGAAATGAAAATTTGTATAGGAGAACGAATTTTCTGAAATGTTATGGTTTTAACACACATTCAAAAAAAAAAATTTTTTTTTTTTTTTTTTTTTTTTAAATATTTTTGTTACTAAAGAATAAATTTATTTTTTATTAACAGTATAAAAAAAAATGATAAACTCAATTATTTGTAAAATAATAGCAATTTAAAAAAATAACTAAATAAAATAACAAACCGATTAGTCAAACCTTTAGCAATATATTTTTTTTTCTGCACAAAAAAAAATTTACGTTCTTTGCGTGAACAATAAATAATTTGCTTATATAGTTATTTTAAAAAAAAGTACCTCACTTAGATTTTATTTAAACAAAAATTTCAATCAGATAACAAATCATTTCTGTTTATTGTTTATTTTAAAATGGGCATCACGTATATCAGAATAGATTTGAAGTTCAGCCACTTGAAAAATCATCAATAAAAGCTTAAAAATTTAAAATACATATAATTACGACAAGATTTTCCCAGTAAAATAATAAAATTTAAAAAAAAAAGAGACGATTTTAATCTAACCTATAGCAGCACAATGAGAGAAAATTAAGTATAAGTTTTAAAACAAAAGAAAAATATTATTTTTTTTTTTTTTTTGAAAAACCCATTCGCTTATTCATGACTTTCACAAAACAAGTCTTGATGGAAAACAGAAGATTGATGGAAATCATGATTGATGTGTCCGAACCAATAATCAATCATTCCTTTTTTGTTTTCTCTGTTCAAGATTCTAGGAAATTTTTTAGATTTTAAAGGAACGTGAATTGAAAAGAAAAGAAATATTAAGTTGGAAATTATAGACCTTTATTTGAATTTCTTTTTTACCTTCATAAATCTATTCAAAGGAATTAAGTAAACATTTTAAAGAATGATTTGAATTCAATTATAAACTAATTTTTTTGTTAGGTAAATAAAACATTTTTATAAAGCTATGTTATTTTTAAAAGGCTATTTTTTAAGGTTAATAGTTTAAAGGTTAATAAAGTTACATTCAGGGCAATTATTTTTAAAAAGTTAATAATCAAAAATGTGTCGAAATTATGATTTGAATTCAATTAGAAACAATTTTTTGGTAGGTAAACAAACGCTTTTTATCTAGCTATGTTATTTTTAGAAGGCTAAAATTTAAGGTTAATACTTTAAAGGTTAATAAGGTTACATTTAGGACAATTATTTTTAAAATGTTAACAAGCAAAAATTTGTCGAAATTATGATTTGAATTCAATTAGAATTTTTTTTTGGTAGGTAAATAAACGCATTTTATCAAGCTATGTTATTGTTAACAGGTTAATAAGAATACCTTATTGGCAATTATTTTAAACTATTAATAATTAAAAAATTATTGAAATTGGAAATGTTATGTTGGAAATTATAAACATTTATTTGAATTTTTCTTCTTTTCATAAATTTATTCAAACATCTTAAATAAACATTTTAAAGAATGATTTGAATTCAATTAGAAACTATTTTTGTTCGGTAAATAAACGCTTTTTATCAAGCTATGTTATTTTTAAAATGTCAATAAGGTTACATTTCAGGCAATTATTTTTAAAATGTTAATAATTAAAAATTTGTGGCACTATCTATACTCTAAATTAATTGTAGTTTCTCATACTTATTGAAGCAATAATTTATCATTGTCAAACATTACAGCAATTGACAATGATAAATTATGTAAAATTACAACTCTACATTGAATAAGAGCAAATGTAGTTAATGATACATAATATTAAGTTCATATTCATTAATATTATTCATTATAATGTTAATTCATTCCCGTAAGTACAAATAGGCACCGAGAAAAAAAATTGAAATTATTATAGTTGCTCAAACAATATTCAAAAATAACTTCTTTTGATACAACAAGATTTGATATTGAAACATTCTATCCAATGATTCTTAGTCCGACTTAGTCCATTTTATCTGACTACGAAATTTTCCAATACGATCAAGAAACTTCATCCAAAACAATGAATTTTCAAACTGTAATCATTAAACTATTTTATTAAATCAAGGTAAATGAATATGTTCCAACAATTTACAATCTAGAGGACTTTTGGAATTATACCATTTAAATTTGAATCAGAACTATACCAGTACCTACAAACATGCTTTTTAAAAATTATATTGTATGTTTGTTAATATTCAAAAATGGCTTCTTTTGATACAATAAAATATGAGATTGAAAAATTCATTACAAGACTACAAACTTTCAACTTTCATGTAGTCTTTAAGCTATTTTATCAAATAAAGTTAAATGAATATGATCAAACAATTTACAATCTCAAGTGATTTTGGAATGGCACCATTCAAATTTGAATCAGTATCGGCAAAAGATGTCTTTAAACGAATTTGTTTTATTAATTGAAGTAAATATAATTGAATATGTTCCAACAATTTACAATCCCCAGTGCTTTCGGAAAGGCACCATTTAAACTTGAATCAGGATTATACCAGTACCTGCAAAGATGCTTTTTTTAAATGAGGTCGGTTACTTCATCATCTTGGGATCCTTTAAACAAAATCAGTCAGAGATTCCTGCATGGCATAAAAGGTTGAGACACACACAATACGCTCTTTCTCAACCCATTCAAAAGTTTTGTTTGGCCAACAGCCAGGCCGCAGTTGAAAAATTCGCTCTAAGGCCTTGGTGGCGCAACAGACAGCCAATGCGTTTTTGAAACTCGGTTGAGGAGCAATAACGTAACAACGAGTTAACGTTACCTTATTTTTTTTTTTTTTTTTTTTTTTTCACCTTTAATTCTGAAGATGCTTCATCATAACGTGTAGAAGTACGTAATTAAATAATTATTTATTTTAACAAACCTGATACGCTTCATAGCGTTTGGGATGGAGATATCTTTCCGAGATTTTATCTTTTAATAACTTTTACCTTGATGTTAATGTTAACAAAGGTTAATATAATAATCAAAGATAAGTTAACAAAAGATATTTTAATAATCATTAGCTTAATAAATTCATAAAATTAAAAAAATAAAACTCCACGTGTTTTTTTTTTTTTTTTAACAAAATAAACCAATACATGTGTTAACGTCAAATATGGTCGTTATAATATTTTTGAACCCAACTTTAATATAATGTCAATAAAATAAGATTTTAAGTTAATAAAGGCAGATTTCTTCTTTGGATGCCCCATGTCATTGTGCCGCAAGGTCAAGTTACCCTTTATCATGACTCGTCAGTTTTAAGACGCACGGGTTCATGAACTTGGTCTAGATGTTGCTTTCAACCAAGTGGGATAAGAAACAATAAAATTATATGTACATACTACAATTTACTAATCTTTTGTGTTTTGTTTTAAAGAACAAACAGCTGGACAGAATTGTTTGTGTGTTTGGGTGTTTTTAAAATGTGTAATTAACTTTTTTAGGTTATTTTGTATAGCGATTTGTTTAAAAATTTTGACAGCTCGCGAACTCATTTAAACTTTTAAATAACTATAATTAATGCATAGGCCATTGTTGATCAAACTTTTTCAAAAATAATCATTCATTTACTATGCAAATCTTAGTCACCAAATTTAAATTTAAAAACAATAATTAAAAAGTATTTTTTTAAAAATATATAGCAAATTGCCATTTTAACATCAGTTTAAATGCTAAACCAACAATATTACAGAAATTAAACTAATTAACCAATCAATAGTAAAAAGGTTTATTAATTAAGATATTCATTGGAACATCACCCCATGGTGACAGGCAGATTTCGAGACAGAGGATATTTTCTTTTACGAGGTAGTGTTGTCAACCTTAAGCCCTATGTCTACGGTCATATTAGACAGGGACCAGAATGGCCGAGTGTCTAGTGCTCTTGCTCTCGGTGCCACAGGTTTCGATTCGAATTCCGGCGTGCCATGGATGTTTGTAGTGGTTCGGAATCCACTTTAAACTGTAGGTCCCGGTCTCATAGGACCGTAGAGCATCACAGAGTCCAATCAGACTTCTCACTCACATCATTCTCAAACTGTAAAGGGGAAACTCAGCTCTAGGCAGAGTGGTGTGGTGTTGCGGAGTAGTAGAAGTCATATTAGACAGGGACCTACGGTTTAAAGTGAATTCCGAACCATACATAGTACTGCCAGGACTCGAAACCAAAATCTGTGGCATCTAGCGTCAGAACGCTAGACACTCTGCCATCAGACCCCATTTAAAATATCAGAGTATCCAAAATAAAATCTGGAGCAATTAGTAGTGGAAAGAAAGATACCGGGGCATGTCAAAGGTCATAAGTACACCAAAATTTCAACTAAATACTATTTTCCCATCCCTTGAGGATCTTGCCCAATCCCACCAGTTCAGTTTAACAACAACTGTTAAAATTTTTGTTGTTAAAATTTTCAGATTTATATAAAACAATAAAGAAAATTTGGTAAACTGCATTCTAAACTCAGCAAGCAAGTCAAACACACATAGGAAAAAAGAGTTACTAAAAATAAAAACAAGCTCGCTACCAATACACTTGTCCTCCATTCTTGTACCTCCATCTCTTTTCCCACCCATAATTCACCCCACCAAGAACACAACATTATCATCTCATGCACAAAACTACACCGTCGCTATTCAAACAAAAAGGAAAAGATAAAGAAAGAAAAAAATTCCATTCCATTCTTTTGACACTGACAAAGTGGCACCGTTTAGAGAAAATGGCAGCAATTTTCTGTCGCAACCGTGAACATCGGAGAGATAAAAAAGAAAAAGAAAAAAAGAAAAACCTATTTGTCCTCAACCCTGAAAACCACCCCAGACAAGGACCGACCGCAACAGAATCGAAATTGCTGCAACTTGTAGTCGTTGCTGCTGCATACATTACATGGAATGCGTGCTTCTTATGGTCATCTCGATCGAATGTTGCGTCAGTGGAGGCAGAGCCCATAGTTCATGATTGCGTGTCGAAGAGGCAAGGTCACCGGCTAATAGACAGGCGCTCGTAACTAACTCCGCTGCTAGGCCACGGTGGCAAAATATTTCAACCAGAGAGCCTCATACTTCAGCCAAAGGATTGCTGCTTTTTAACTTGCTCCACAGCGTACTGGCTGCCCATGTATGGCAGTCATCGATGGCTCATGATTTATCACCAGCCCATGACTTTCTTGATTTTGTTTTCTTTATTATTATTTATTTAATTTTTGATATGCAAAAACTTTCATGCAGACTAAACCAAAGCATTGCGAATTCCGATAAGATTGTTTTGTCAAATTGAAAACTTCGTAATCGGATAGGATGGACGAACTTAGTCGGACTAAGTTATTGGATAGTATGTCCACAATCAATCTCTTTTTTATTTATTTATTTATTTTATTATTATTATTATTTTTTTTTTTTATGTAAAACGTTTCATTTTTCGATAAGAGTGTTTTGCTAAAGTTTCTTTGTCGTAATTTTTCCGATAGGGACTGAAGTCGGACTAAGATGTAAATGTTCGTTTCATTTTTGATGATATGAGTAAAAACCAAAGCATTGCATTGATAAGAGTGTTTTGCGAAAAATTCCCGATAGAATGGAGTCGGACTAAGAGTTATTAGATAGAATGTTCTCAATCTCTTAGTTATTTATTTATTTCATTTTTGGTGATATGCAAGTAGAAACCAAAGCATTGCGAATTTCGATAAGAATGTTTTGCTAAAGTTTCTTTGTCGTATTGAAAATTTCGTAGTCCGATAGAATGGACTAAGTTGGACTAAGAGTTATTGGATAGAATGTTCTCAATCTCTTAGTTATTTATTTATTTCATTTTTGGATGATATGCAAGCGTTTCATGTAGAAACCAAAGCATTGCGAATTTCGATAAGAGTGTTTTGCTAAAGTTTCTTTTGTCGTATTGAAAAATTTCGTAGTCCGATAGAATGGACTAAGTCGGACTAAGAGTTATTGGATAGAATGTTCTCAATCTCTTAATTATTTATTTATTTCATTTTCGGATGATATGCAAGCGTTTCATGTAGAAACCAAAGCATTGCGAATTTCGCTAAGATTGTTTTGTTAAAGTTTCTTTGTCGTATTTGGAAACTTTCGTAGTCGGACGGAATGGATTTTTAGCGTAATAGATTAATTCGGATAGAATGGAATCTTTATTTAATAAAACATATTCATTTATATTTATCTTATTTACATATTCGTTTAAAAGCATCTTTTGCCGATACTGAATCAAATTTAAATGGTGCCATTCCAAAATCAAACTTGAACTTTGATGCTGTCTTTGACACTTTTACTGATTTGGTTTGCTGCTCTACGGTCCTTTTTTTTGCACACTTTAGGCTAATTCGACCGAAAGCTACAGTTTAATAATATGGATTCCGAACCACTAACAAACATCCAGGCCACCGTCAGGATTCGAACCTGAAGCCTGTGGTACTAAAGGCCAGAGCGCTAGTCAATTGGCCATCAAGCAGCTGACACTTTTACTGAGCTGAAAGCCCGAAAAAAGAAATATCATTAAAATATTTACTAAAAAAAAAAAACTGGTAATTTTAATTTAATACCCCCTTTAAATAAAAAGTTCATAGTATCAACAAAAAATAATATACATTTTAGGTAGCACTTTATTAAAAAGGAAATACAATTTATTGAGAGATCTCATTCGAAAAATTTGCCACGGGCCACAGATGGTATAGTAACGCCACTGATTGTAAGTAAGAAATATTTGTATTAGTTATTTATAGATTCAGAAAGGGCGTGGGGGATATTCCAAAAATCTTAAGACTTCTTGCTGTTAAGTTAAAACAGAAGGGCACTGTTGTGAGTAAACAACCCCCTCCCCCTTCTGGAAAAAAAAAAGAACCACAAATTATGTTGGCGAGAAAAAAAAAACCCTCTCTAGTAAGAACCTCTCTAGTGGTAATCTCGTACAGACACTAATAAAACGTTTCCGGTCTACGCTATATGAATGACTTGCGCTGGAAAATTGGACGTAACTGCTGAAGGAACATAATTCGCCTCTATTCAACATGCGTCCATGAAAGATGGTTCAGAGGTTTCTGGTTAGTTTGTTGGTCGCACCGGTTTCTGCTTACAACTACTGAGGCTTTAAAAGATTACACATCAGTTAATTTTTATCTTTTAACACAGAAGAAGTACTAAATATCATTTTAAAGAAATCTTTGTTATGGATGTAACAAGAGAGTGAGTGTTTCCACTAACAAATGACATTTTAAAAAATAACCTACTTTTCTAAAAAGTAAATGAACTATAGGAAAATAATAATTATAATAAATTGATATTATTGTGGTAGAAAAAGGACTTATTTCAATATTACAATAAATGATAAATAATTCTTTTTAAAAATGAATAAAAAAAAAAATTTTTTTTTTCATTCCTTCAAAGAATTACGTTTACAACAATCACAAATTGATAAAACGATTTAATTTGATAATGAATTAATACGGAAATCGAAATTATGATCATCATTTTGGATTCCTTAATCCGAAATCACCTGCGCAGTTTCTAAGAAAAAAATTCAACACTTTCCTGAAAAGAAATTATGCATAATTGTTATAGAAAAATCCAACTAAAAAAAAGAATTCAATAGCTTATTATTATCAAACTCTTAAAAACCTTTTGAAACTTGAATGAAATTTATTAGACAATATCAAAATGATAAATCGATTTAATCTGATAATGAATTAATACGGAAATCGAAATTATATCATCATTTTGTTTTCCTTAATCCGAAATCACCTGCGCAGTTCTAAGAAAAAAATTCAACACTTCATTGAAAAGAAATTAAACAAAATTGTTTTCAACTGTCATAGAAAAAATCCAATTGAAATCGCTTATTACTATCAAACTCTCAGAAAACCTTTTTGAAATTTGAATGATATTGATTAGACAATATTAAATTGATAAATCGATTTAATTTATTAATGAATTAATATAGAAACCGAAATTATCATCATTATTCCTTAATTTGAAATCATCTGCGCAGTTTCTACGAAAAAATACTTCACTGAAAAGAAATTAAGCATAATTGTTTTCAATTGTTATATAAAAATCCAATTGAGAAAATCTAAATCACTTATTATTATCAAACTCTTGGAAAACCTTTTTGAAACTTCAATGAAATTGATTAGTCAATATCAAATTTATAAAAAGCTTTAATTTGAAATGAATTAGTACGGAATATGAAATTGTGATAATTAATTTGGCATTCCTTGATCCGATATCAACTGCGCAGTTTCTACGAAAAATTCAACATTTCACTGAAAAGAAATTAAACATAATTATTATAGAAAATTCCAACTGAAAAAATGTCAAACGCTTATTATCATCAAACTCTTAGAAAACCTTTTTGAAATTTCAATGAAATTGATTGTACAATATGAAATTGATATATCGACTTAATTTGATAATGAATTAATACGGAAATCGAAATTATGATCATTATTTTGTTATTCCTGGATTCGAAATCACTGCGCAGTTTCTATGAAAATATTCAACACTTCATTGAAAAGAAATTAAGCATGATTGTTTTTAACTGTTATAGAAAAATCCAATTGAAAAATTTAAATCACTTATTATTATCAAACTCTTAGAAAACCTTTTTGAAACTTGAATGAAATTATTAGATAATATCAAATAAAAGTGATTAGACAACAATCTATTTAATTTGATAATAAATTAATACGGAAATCGAAATTTTGATGATTATTTTGTTATTTCTTAAACCGAAATCACCTGCACAGTTTCTACGAAAAAAACTCAGCTGTTTTCATTGAAAAGAAATTAAGCATAATTATTTTCAACTGATGTAGAAAAATCCAATATAAATAATTTCAATCGCTTATTATTATCAAACTCTTAGAAAACCATTTTGAAATTTGAATGAAATTTATAAATCGATTTAATTTAATAATGAATTAATAAGTAAATCGAAATTTTGATCATTATTTTGCTATTATTTAATCTGAAAACACCTGCGCAGTTTCTATGAAAAAATACTTCACTGAAAAGAAACTAAGCATAATTGTTTTCAACCGTAAATGTTTTTTCATTGTTTTTCTTTTCAATGAAGTGTTGAATTTTTTTCATAGAAATTGCGCAGGTGATTTCGGACCAAGGAATAACAAAATAATGATCAAAATTATGATTTCCTTATTAATTCATTATTAAATTAAAAATCAATTTGAAAAATTTTTCAATCGCTTATTATTATCAAACACTTAGAAAACCTTTATATTGAAACAAAAAAAAACCTATTTTTATGAATAATATATAAGTTATTAGGTTAGTGAACATTTGGCAAGGCACACATTCAAAATACTGACGCCCAAAATAAATACTGATAAGCGCTGTTTGCAAACAAAGAAAAATCTTTTCAAAATATTATTTTTTTTCGAAGCAAACGAAGGCGTGAAGTCTGCACACATCTGAACGTTCATTTTAGATAAGATAAAGCTGTTATTAGATTTAGGGTAGATAAATATATACGTAATATCTAAATTTACTTTCTTACGAAAAAAAAAAAGCAAATATTTAGGTAGAAATATACCGTAATCAGGTTACAATGCTCTTTTGAATTGCTTATTAAGTTGAAATGTATCAAATATAGTGCTAAAAATAAATCTATTACAATAAATATTACAAAGCATATATTGCTGTAATATCAAGTTATAAATAAAAATCTCATTGAAAAATTTTAATATTATTGAATATTTTAAAACATATTCATAGGTTTTTATTTTTTATTTTATTCATTTATTTTTAAATTTTCTTGATAAAGCTGTCAGATTTACAGTCTTTTTATTATCGCTATATTAGTTATTAAAGTATTACAACCTCTTACTTGATTGTTGTAATATGTTTATATGTATTTTAAATATAAAATATAATTTTCTTTATTTACAGAAGAGATAAATATGCATAATAGGGGCCTGATGGCGGAGTGACTAGCGCTCTGGTGCTCGATACCAAAGTCCCTGGGCTCGATTCCCGGCGGTGCCATGATGTAGTGGTTCGGAATCCACTTTAAACAGTAGGTCGCTGACTGTATGACTGTAGGGCTGAGAACTGCCAGTTGGCCGATGGCCTTGACCCACCATGGGTTTGTTGCGCCAATGAAAAAGATTGTTTTGTTTTGTCGCTCTACAGTCATTTTGTGCGCACGAGCACTAAACTGATCGGGACCTACAGTTTAACGTGGATTTCGAACCACTCACAAACATCCATGCCATCGCCAGGACTCGAACCTGAAGCCTGTGGTAACAAAGGCCAGAGCGCTAATCGCTTGGCCACTAGGCCACCCAACGATGAAGAAGAAGAAAATATGTATAATTAATGTAAATAAAAGTTAAATAGATCATTAATAGTTAAAATACCTTAGTAGATATGAGACATTTTTTTTTTTTTTTTTTTACTTTAATAAAACTAAGAATTTAATCTAAAAATTTCGTTTATTCAAATATATTTCCTTGTTGAAATTGAATAATTTAGGGACCAAGCGTGTAATTAAAATTATTTAATCCAATTTTTTTAAGAAATTACTTATTTTCCCATAACTGAAATTAATAAGGAGATATGAGGATAAAAAATTAAATAAATATATATATATAAAAAGAAAATCTATACAATATTATCATGAACTTGACCTGTCATTTGCCATGACAAAAATTCATTTTGCACGCGATTTTTATTTTCTGTTACGACACGCATGCTTTGAGCCTCTTTGCAAATACACATATTTTTATACAAGAATCATTGGAAATGCAGTACATCATTTAAATAATGCAAACTATGAACAACATTATTTTTTGAATCTGAACTATATGACGTGTATAAATACGTCATGACGTATATGATTTCAAATAATTTTCGAAAACATTGAAATTGTTTTGTAATAATTTTCTAAAATTATAAATACGTGAATAATAAAATAATTCTTTTGAAAGTGGATGATACAAAAAGTGAACTAAAATTATTGTTGGAAAAAGATATTTTTATTAAAAAAAATATTAAATGCTAAATAAACAATTTTTGAGCCCAATTAAGTAAGATGTGATTTCTTTTATAAAGTTAAAATTATCACTATCTTTTATGTCTTACTTAAAATTTTATGGTGTCTTAAAAGTATTAAATTTACGTATAAAATAAATCTTTTTTACTTTTTTTTTCTACTATGTGAATTACACATACTTGACTATACACATTTTGCATTTATTTAGAAAACTCAACTCAATTTTTTTAAACCCCATTTACCAACTTCAACTTGAACGGCGTCTTCAGAACTGTTTTCCATAAACACATCCATAAATTACTCTCATTAAAATCCCCAGCATTTAAGCCCACATCAGTCGGCTGCGATCAAAGGGATGTCCCATCCCCTCTCACCAAACGATCGAACGAGGCGTCGTCTGAGGTTCCCAGAAACACTCCCACCGCAATCGGCATCTCGCTTTGCCGGCAACCTTCCGTCTCGTCTGCGGCGGAGGGAGAAAAAAAAGCACCGGAGGGATGGTTGAGAGAAGCAGCGCAGACGATTAGGGCAGTGGGGGAGGAGGACACAGGAAGCGGGGTCGACCAAGCGTTCGACAGGTGTGATCTCCCCTAGCACATATCTGGACGCAACAGGGTCGGAAGTCACGCAACGTTGGGGATTTTTCTGTTCTTTTCTGGAGGGGATGTTTGTTAGTGGGGTGTACCGAAAGTGAAATTGTTAACTGCCTAAAGAAACTATGAGAATTTCAAGTGCCCAAATAATCGTTTGGTGCACAAGAATGAGGATTTTCTATTCTTTTTTGGAAGGATGTTTGTTAATGGGGTGTACCGAAAAGTGAAATTGTTAAGTGCCGAAAAAACTATGAGAATTTCGAGTGTCCAAATAATCGTTTGGTGATTTGAAGAGATGGTAAAATTTAACCCCTATGAATAATATAATTAATAAAAAATAGCAAACGATAAAATTGAAAAGAAAAAAATTGAAAGCTTTCGAAAAAAAATAAATAAATCGTTTGTTATATTTTTTATTTGATTACATTCAATTTTTAATTACTTTTCACGTAATTAATAACTTGAAAACAAATATGTTAAATTCGATTTCTTTCCCTTTAACTTTCATAACATTTTTTTTTCCCATCTGAATTATCATTTAGAACATAGAACAGGGGTGGCCATCCCGCGGCCCGTCTTGAATATTTTCCGGCCTGTGAGATTTATCACATTTTTACAAAATATATTTATTTTATAATGGCCAAAGTAGTGAAAATCAATGTATTAAAAGATACATTATGTGTGCATCAATATATTCAAGGATGAACTGTCGAAATTATGAGTAAAAATTAACTTTGATTTTCAAAATAATATTCTTGCGAATATAGGACAGATATTGCCTGTTTTATTGATGAGTTCGCAGAATATTTAAATTATATTCTGCGGACTCATGATCTGCTTGCGCATCTTTTAACATCTAATATAACAGGTTGTAATATGAATATAAAAATGTCTATCGTGGGTCTAAATCTAATATAGGGATATATAATTTTATATGCGGCCCCACGATGCATTTCCAAAGTGGCCCTCAAGATCATTTGGGTTGGCCACTCCTGATCTAGAATATCATTTTATAATCGTAAAAAAATAATTAAAAAATAAATAAAATAAATAGAAAATAAATAAAAAACTAAGAATTGCTATCTCTTAAAAAAAAACAATTAATTTCAATATATCTAATGAGTAAACAATTAACCTTCAAACTTTAAAAAGTAGAATAAAAAACTGTGTCCCATACAACATTATAGAAGTAAGAGAATAAGTTATTTAATAACTTATCAAACGATAATGTAAAAGATATCAAAAAGATAAATAAAAAAAATGTTATAGGAAAAAATTGATGAAAAACGATTCTTTCTGAAGAATAATAAGGAATACCATTTCGTTATATATAAAAATAATAAACAAATAAAATAAATAAACATGTATTTTAACTTTTTAAGGAAACGCTTTATCTCACTAATCTCCAATGAATAAATTAAAAACTAATTGCTTTAGAACAAGAATGAATTACAATGTCCGATTGTTACTAGCATAAAGTAATTAAGATTATATCAAGAAACTAATGAACTATAATGAAAAGTATAATATAAAAGATAAATAGAAAGCATCTAAAAGATATTTATAATTAAAAGAATTGTTATGGAAATGAATATTAAATTAATTTCTGTATAAGTCAAGTCATAGATTATGTTCATTTTTTAAACGTATAAATTTTTAATTTTTTATTGTACTACGTTAATCAAGTTTCCAATCAATTTTTTTCTTATCATTGACTAAAAGGAAGTTTTTAATATTCTTAATAAAATAATTTTAACATTTCTTTTACTATTAATCATGCTTAACATAATACAGTTTTTGCTGAGTTTTCCTCTTCTAAAACTACCGATGGAATAAAGTGTTTCATGAAAAAAATTAACATTTTAATGATAAATTAATAAAAATAATAAAATAAATATAATTAAAATATATATAAATATTATATACAAAAATAAATTAAAATATCGAATATAATAAAAATAATATAATTAATACAAAAATAGCAAACGATAAAATTGAAAGAAAAATAATTCAAAAATGTTGAAAATAATTCTTACGAAAAGGGAATAAATAAATCGTTTGTTATGTTCTTTTTATTTAAAAATATTCAATTTTTGATTTATTTTCATGCAATTAATAAACTGTGAAAACAAATTTGTTAAATTCGATTTTTTTTTTTTTTTCTCTTAACTTTCATAAACATTTTCAATCAGAAATACCAGTGAAAGAGTGAATTTTGTAAACTTTAAAAATACATTCAAAATTTTAAAAAATAATTTATTTATAGTTTTTAACCTCTATAAAAGTGTTTCATGAAAAAAAAATCAACAATTTAATGATAAAAAAAATTTTTTCAAAATACTTTATTTATAAAAAATAGCAAACGATAAAAAAGAAAGGAGAAAAAAAAAAAAATTAAAAGAAGTTGAAAATAATTCATTCGAAAAAGAATAAATAAATAAATCGTTTGCTATGTTCGTTTATTTGATTACATTCAATTTTTTATTTCTTTTCCAATTATCAATAAGTCGAAAAAAAATTTTTGTTAAAATTTTTTTTTTTTTTTTTTCCACTTTTTTAAAAAACTATCAAAATTTTAGAATTATTGAAATAATTTATTTATAGTTTTAATCCTCATTTGCTTACAATACCACAATGAAGTTTTAAACTATTTACTATTTTTTTTAAACTAATGAAGAAGGAATTTCTTAATTTTTCAAAAGCATTTAAAAATACATATACATAAATTATAAATCATTAGGCTACATAAAACATGGTTTTCTTATTAAACACCTTGAAATGGTATGTTAAGCAAAACAAAAAAATTAATGCAATTCATCGCCCATGGAATGATATACTTCATTAAACAATGCAAAAAAACGTGTCAAAACCTTCATGAAAAATGGCTAATGTTGGATATTTTCTTTTTAATGATGATGGCAAATTTTTATGTTTAATTTCCTTTTTATGCTGACGACAATGAATAACCGCATTCTTTTCTAACTTACATTTATCATACTGTTTTAGCATATCATTTACAGTAATTTTGTTCCGTTAATATTCCTAAGCTAAATGGCGTAGGTATTAAAAACTCTTTTGATATAAAGAAATATATTTACGTTGAAGAATAATTATTTAAATTTTACTACTTATTCTATTTTCGTAGTTAAAATTTATGATTTTTATTTCGTTGTATATCATCATATTCTTTTCATTATTATTATTTACCGAAATAAATCATATACTTTTTCATTGTTATTTACAGAAGTAAATCATATTCTTATTTATTTTATTTACAGAAGTAAATCGTATTCTTTTTTATTATTGTTTATAGAAGTAAATCCAATTCTTTTTTTATTATTATTATTTACAGAAGTAAACCATACTTTTTTTATTATTATTTACAAAAAGTAGATCATATTCTTTTTTTATTCATAATTACAGAAGTAAATCATATCGTTTTTTTTATTATTATTTACAGAAAAATCATATTCTTTTTTTTTTTTATTATTATTATTTACAAAAGTAAATCATATTTTTATATTATTATTATTTACAGAAGTAAATCATATTCTTTTTTATTATTATTTACAGAAGTAAATCATATACTTTTTAATTATTATTTACAGAAGTAAATCATATTCTTTTTCATTATTATTTACAGAATTAAATCATTCTTTTATTATTATTAACTGAAGTAAATCATATTCTTTTTTTATTATTATTTACAGAAATAAATAATAATAAAGAATAAAATAAATAATAAAAGAATAAGTATAATAATGAAAAGAATATAATGATTCTATAAAGTATATATAACAAAAATAAAAATCATAAATTATAATCACGAATATAAAAGCTAGAATAAGTATTAAAATTTTACCAGAAAACTTACATTATAACATTTATATATTTAAATATAATTTACACAAATTCTTGAAAATATTTTTCGCTCGATAATGAAAAGATTTAAAGGTTCAAATTATTTGAGGGATTATTTTTTACATTTTTAAATAATGGAATTTTTACTTGTGTTAATTTATAAAAAAGCAAACTATTTATTTATAAAAACTATTTAAAGGCATCTAGTGATTTCTTTATTATTTATTTTATTTTATTTACTTATTTATTATTTTTAATAAAAAATAACAATGTCATCTAATATTCAACAGAAAAAAAAAAAACATTTTTTAATCTATAAAAACTTTCACCAGTGGTTGAAATAGAGACCTTGACAGCAATAGCAAATATATCAAATTATAGGTCATAATATTAGCATGACATTTTATAATAAATGTAGTTTCACTTTTCCACTTTTATAAATTTGCTTTAATATTAGGGTTAATTTCTAAAATATAATACTAAAAATAATAAAAGTACTTCAATGTTAAAAGTATTTAAACATAAATACTACATAGTCATTTCTGTTGTAGATTTTATAAGCTATTTTGAATACGTTTATTTTATCCAAAAAAGAATTCAAATTGAAATATCTGGGGCATTAAAATAAATAATCAGGTAATCTTTAAATATCTGGTTGGTAAATATCCGGTTAATAATCAGATACTTTTAAATATCTAAATACTCATCAGTGACACACATTTTGCTTTTAATAATTTATATAATTTGGAAATATAAATCTGGAAAAAGTCTTTACTAAATTGGTGATAAAAAAAAATCCTACATATTAATAAAGACGTAGAAAAAATATTGTACTAAGATATAAGTACTGTAATAAAGGTACAAGTAGACAATGTAGATAGATGTCTACATGCAGATAAGGTACAAGAAAAAAAAAGTGTAGGAATCTATATACTTTTAGGAAAGAAATTCCTTTCAAAAATAATATTTATTTTGTAAATTTTGATTTATTTTAAGTTAATCAGCTAGGTATAACAAAATAAATAAATAAGTAAAAATAAAAATAAATAAATAAATATTTCTTGACTATATTTTCATTAGAATTCATTCTCAATAAATTGATTTCAATAACTGGCTAATTTTATCAGCTAATCAATTGATAATGTCACACATTTTAAAAAGAAAATAAAAATAATACAGCATCATTAAAATAATACAGCATCATTAAAAATGTATTATTATGCGTTATAAAAAATAACTAATTTTCAAGAAAATTGACATATACACTCACAAATATAATGTGATTTGTATTTATTATTGAATATTTCTAAACGTAACATAGCATTATATTTCTTTCTATAAAAACAAGTATACGAAATAAATTTAAATTCAATATTTAAAATAATAATTATATAATTAATCATTATAATATCTCAAAAAAATGTAAAATATTTTCATTTTCTACAACTCACAGATATTCGACATCTTTAAAAATTTTATATTAGCATGCCAATACTTATTAAATATTTCGTGAATTCTAAGCGGAGAAAATAATAATTATCATGGCAATTGAAATGAATAAATATTAAATAAAAAAGTTTTATTTAACAAAACGAAAATTTTTATAGTTACATATTAATTACTGGATTTTAATAATTAACGAAAAATTTATTTTAAGATTATAATTTAAAAATGATAAACAACAATGAATAAAAAGTACTGCAATCACATTTTTTTTTCTGTAAAGTCGGACACTTTTATTAATATTACATTTGAGCCTAGCTTTAATAAAACTAAAAAGAAGTCAAACATTGATAGAGAAATAAAAATTTAAAGAAAATAAAAATAATCAATAACGATATTATAAAAAAGATATTGAAAATAAACTATCAAAAATCAATCTTGTATCGAAATGAAAAAAAAGATGTATATAAAGATATAACTTCGTATATAAATCGAATAATTTTTGCTTTATTTATCGCTAGCGTAACGAATATAACTAACCTAACAGAAAACTAGTAATACTGTAGTTAATCATACGTAGCAAACATTGCATTTAGTTTTTATTTTTAAAAAAAAAAAAATTAGATCACATATTTTTAGACTATAATTCTACATCGTTTATTTATTTATTTAACCTTTAATGCTTATATTTACTAATTCACTTATATAATTTTATTAGTGATTAGAATATATTTATAAATATATCCAAATATACAAAAAAAAAATCAATAAATGAATAAAATGAGAAAATTATTTTTATGTCAATTTAAAAAATATTTGACATTCAAAATTCATAAAAGCAAAACATACAGATATCGTTAGGTTTAAGAAATGAAATCTACATTTCTATAAACAAAATTAATTTTTATAAATAAGTGGCTGGTCAAAATGTAACTAATAGACGATTTTTAACTACAAAAATCATTGTATACATCCTTTAAACAACAAATATAAACATAAACTATACAAATAGAAATACTTTGGTTCAGTAATAATAGCAACAATATATTAAAAATAATCTAACTATAAACAGCTTCATTTTATTTCTATAAGATTTTCTCTTTATTACTTTCTTAAAATGAAAGGCAATACATTAACCAACAGACGATTTTTAACGAAATAAAAATAATTCTACAAACGACTTTCTTTTTTTAAGAGTAATTTATTTTTTAATGAAACCAATGTTTTTAAGCACATAACAAAACGTTCCATTTGGAAACAAACATACAATTTGAAACAAACGATCTTTTCTTTGTAATTTAATTTCTAGTGAATATTCTTATTTGTTACTTTTAAATGAATTGCAATACATTAACGAACAGACGATTTTAAACAGGAAATAAAAATAATTTAGCAAGCGACTTTCTATTTAAATAGATCTCCTTATAATGAAACCAATGTTTTTAAACAGATTTTGCAAAACATTCCATTTCTTAAACTGAACAATTTTTATAAGTATAAAATATTTTTTATGTTATTTGAATTTATATAATTTTTAAATAACAACACATATTTTTATATTATAAAGATTAAGTTTTAGTGTTTAAATTTTTCTTTTATTTCAATTTTTTAGTGTTTTCTATATTAGCTTTTAAATAGAATTCACTAACCAATGAATCAGCAGACGATTTTAAACGAAAAACAAGAATAATAATGTAGCAAACGATTAAAGTAGGAATTAATTTTTTTAATGAGGAAACCTGATGTTTTTAAACAGTTAACACAAACATTTTCCATTTGAAAGCTCAAACATAGCTAAATTTCAAACGAACAATCTACCTTTTTTACCTTTTTATTTAATTTTAAATAACTTTATATTATAAAGATTGTTTTTTATTTAACTTCTTATTTTCTATAATGTGTTTTCTTTTATTACGTCTCACGAAATTCAATACATTAACTAGTAGCAGACAGATTTTGGTAAACAAAATGTGGAAAATATATATACCAGAGCAAGATTTTTTTTAAAAGAGAATTTGGTAATGAAAAACCAATCTTAAACAGTTAACAAAACATTCCATTCGAATGAAACAAACATACGATTTCCAAACGAGTAAACAAAAGAACAACAAAACGATCTTTTGCCTGAGGCAGTTACGAGTGAAAACAACTTTACCGCAGCTACAGCAAACTGAGATCAAAGCATCCGATAAAAAACGAAAAACTGTTGGCTAATTCCAGATCACGCGAAGGGCTATTCCATGTCCTGGGGTCACACGCGCGGGGAAAGGAAGAAGCAAAGTGTTCGAAAAGAAACGTCTTTCTGCGCGCCGCTCTCGCTGTGTGGGGTCTCGACTTGAGGTCTCTGGCGTGAAAATGTGGTTGCCTGCACGCTGAAGGAATTTCCTGAGAGTCAAAGCCTCCAGAGTAGAGTGGACGTGTGTGCACCTTTTGCCTTTTCTCGCTTTTCCTCCCTCACTTCCGTGGTGAGGTGCAGACCTACTCTCCTTGCGCGAAACACCACCATCTCGCCTACACCTCCATCGTTCTGGCAGTGCTAGTTAGAGTTGAAGCATTTACCTTCTGAGAGACTCTTGTCCTTTTTCTCTCTCTCCCTCCTGTTCTTTTCTTTGAGTGGGAAAAAGGAGGGGGGAAGTTTATGAATGAGCGAGTGCATCCCGTATTAAATGTCATGAATGGAGGATACTATAAAAAAGAGAAGGCTGGGTCCTCTCCCGGTGGGCCTTCACCAGCGCGGTTTGGTGTTTGATTCAGCTGGGTTTTGTGGATTTATTTTTGGCGATTAGATTTTCTAAATGGAATTTATTCAATGGTGCAAAAAGATTTATTTTTACATGTTTGTTTTTTTATTTTGACTATAATCGTTTATAAGGCGCTAGGTGAAGATTATCACTTCTTAAAAACATAATATTTTTTAATGGAATTTATTCGATGGTACAAAATTTTATATTTACGTGTTTGTTTTTTATTTTATCTATAATCGTTTGTAAGTCAAT
>BPLR01011674.1:0-54884 GCA_021605095.1 Caerostris extrusa | reverse complement strand
GCCACATGTATTGCCTATTTTATTTTTTTTCCACTAAGGTCATTAAATTATTCAGTACTTACGTATTAACGATACCTTGGTGACAGTTGTGCCAATAAAGAGCACACGCCAACCGCAGCTACAGATTTGGCGGTTTTTAAGTGGCGCCAATCTACACTTAAAATTTTTTTTTCAAATAATAAAATATATAAAACACTTCATTTAAAATCAAAACGCTTTCAAAAAATTTTGGTTCCAAATAATAAAATATATAAAACACTTCATTTAAAATCAAAGCGCTTTCAAAAATTTTTGTTCCAAATAATAAAATATATAAAACACTTCATATAAAATCAAAAAGCTTTCAACGACGTCAACTCCTCGCACCAGCAGTATATGAATCTCAAAGCTGTACAAAATGGAATTCTGCTTCCCTCAAAAACCAGTTGTCTTTTCTAAGTTCCACATGATAAGCACTGACTGACATTGCATTTTCAAAACTTACGTTTACCAAAATAAAGTTTCATGTCATGGGAATTGGGACATTTCCGTTGTTTTGGTAAAATATTTCTCTCCTGAAAAAAAAAATTGCATCTTGCCCTGTTTCTGGCAAATCCCAAATACGCATTTTCGTAGCACTACAAAATGGCGTCAAAACTCAGCAAATCTGCAGCTGTTAGATTGGCGCCACTTAAACCGCCAACTCTGTCGCCAAGGTATCTTTAATACGTAAGTACCAATTATTCAGTAAAATGATCAAATTCAACGAGTAAAAGCCAAAATTTTCTTAATTTCTTTTATTGGACTTCTATTTTCAATAGCTTTAACATTTCACAATGATTTCCTTTATCTAAAAGGGAAGTCGTAATTACTGTATGTGGCTTAAATTTGAATAAATGAAATTCTTTCTGAAAATAAACAGAAAAAATGTAGTTAAAGATATTTAAATTCATGAAAATTATTTTAGTAATGTATGGTAAAAATCAAGAACTGGCCACGATATTTGACCTGATAATCAGCGATAGTTTTCTTCCAACAGCAATAATTTTTTCGATTTTTTGAAATTACATTATTACCGATATATTTTCCATTAAAACCGTATCCATTTAATACTACTGTCATTTTACATCACTTTTTCATAATCTAACTGTTGGAAACTCTGATATATTCCTGCTTGTTGTTCTTGTCTTGTTTATAAAACATTGTTTTAAAAAGTTTGTTGTTTTCAGTTTTGAAAATGTAATATATTAGTGAACTTGAAGTTAGTGTGTGCTTTTTGTCTATTTATATTTATGTATATATATTTTTGAAAAACAATTTATTAATAATATATAATTAAAAACAATTAAATGAACAATTATAGTTTGTTATTATAATTAACAATTTATTAATATATAATTTATTTATTTTAATTTTTGCAAGGCTGTCAAAAACTTTATACCCCCGATAAGCAACCCCGGAACCCAAAGTGGTCTATTTATTTTCTGGAGACATCTTCTTCGAAAGGAGTCTTTCGGACACAAAAACAACTAAAACTAATTGTTACGTAAACATCTCCTTCGAAACTCCTTTCGAAGAAAATGTCCTTCGGACACAAAATAACTAAAACTAATTATTACATAAAACGAAATTTTGTATTAAATATTTATTAATATTAAATATAATTAATTCATTAAAAACAATGACTAATACATCAATAAATATGTATAAAGTTCTTTAATTACTGTAAATCGTAATATTTGCAAAAAGTATTTTCTCATTCATTTTGAAATCATTTTGTAATTCAGATAAATTATGTCTTAATTACACACTAGAACACAATTTTGTGTTAAGAGTAATTTCATCATAATAATTTCACAATTCCAGAGTAACAAATTCTCTGCAGTAATTAATTCATTAAAAACAGGGACTAACATATCAATAAAATTGTATACTGTAGAGTTCTTCAATTACTGTAAAATGATAATACTTGCAAAAGTATTTTCTCATTCATTTTGAAATCATTTTATAATTCAGATAACTTATGTGTTAATTATACACTAGAACACAATTTCGTGTAACAGTAACTTCAGCATAGTATTTTCACAATTACTGAGGTAACAAAATTATCCGCAGTAATCTATTCTAACTAATGAATATCTTAATATTCAGCTCACTGCTTCTTACCACCCGAAAACAATCCATTTAAATTTGCAAGGCTGTCAAAACTTTATACCCCTGATAAGCGAACCCGGACCCAAGAAGTCTATTTACTTTCTGGAGACGTCTTCTTCGAAAGGAGTCCTTCGTTTTAATGTCAGAACAGAAAATCTTCGTCTCCAGGGATTCAGCAGAGTTGGAAGAATGCAAAACTTGGTATCTTGCAGTGTACCGTTAGGATGCACGCAACCGAGCGAACCGGTGGATCTTACCAAGACATTCGAAAAGACAAAAATCTAATCAAAGAGAATGTCTTTTGAAAGCTAAGTGACTCTGCTTTCTATCCCAATGCACCCCCACTCTTTTAGAACGGAGTTAGTTATTCTATTTCAAAAAGAATTAATGCATCGAACTTTCGAACGTCCATTGTTAAACGTTCCCTTTCAGCAAATATCGGGGAGTTGGGCAATTTCTCTTCGCTGAAGTTTATTTCGAGCCCAATCTCCAGGGAATGGAGGACACACACTGGGAGAAAGTATTGTTCGAAGACGCACTGAATGTTCTTGGTTTTCTTGTTCTACTCGAAGCTGCCAATCCTTTTCCCTTGCAGTTAATCCTCGGTTTATGTTTTAAATGGGTTTATCTAATTAATTTGGATTTGTAAAGTTCTGTAGATTTTTGGTTGAAAACGGATTGCGCTGATCATACATAAAAATTCGAATAGCGAAGATGCATTAAGTTTTCATGGCGCACTCAGTTTTAATTCTCTGGTGCTTGTCATTTTGTCCATTGCTTAAATGGCGTAACAGATTTATTAAAGCAAACTTTACTAGAAATCAATATTAAAATTGTCGTGTCACTCCGAAATTATGTAAGTATCTTCAATTTACAGCTAAAACTTTTCATTTCCATGCAATTTAAAAATTCAATTTCCTTTTGTATTGAGTATAGTTCTTATATTGTTTATACATATAGCGTATTTTCTCTGGGTTAATATAGATTTACACACAGGCGAAACTACTAACATGGAATTTGGAAAAAAAGCACATAATATTTAATTATTAATTTAAAGTTATTCAATTTACAAAATAAATCGTTATACATATTACAATTCTTACTAAGTGAATATTATTTTAGAATTTTTACGATAGTATATTCAAATTAACTAAATCACTAACTCCATGACACTACAGTCTATGTTGGATCATGTACGATTTTGTTTTTTTTATCCATTTAATAAATTTAACTGATTGGCAAAATTAACAAATCGCCATTTATTAATAATCTTTTGATTAAATTTTTCAAAAATATCACTTAAGTATTATTTAGAAAATAAATTTAATGATCACTTATTTTCATTAGCGCAAGAACCCCACGGTAGGCCAAACTCATCTGTTTACTCAGATTTCGAGACAGGAGATGTTTTTTTGTTTTTTTACGGAGTAGGATTGTCAACCCTGCTCTACAGTCATGTTAGGACTAGATCTATAGTTTAAAGTGTATTCAGAACCACTACAAATGTACATGGCCCAAAGGGACTTGAAAATCTGCTGCACCGAGAGCTGGTCACTCGGTCATTAGGGACCCCATAGTTATATTAACAGCAACAAAAAAAAATGAAAAGGAAGCTACTGTTTACAAAAAGTTTATCTAGTCCATCAAACATGTAGAATCTCAGTATAAAATTAACTTAAAGGTAACAAAAGAAAATAAAAAAAATTTAATTTGGATTATCTTTTTAAAACTGCCACCTCTATTTTAATTTTTCATTCTTGCATTTTTAATCTATTGATCTCAGAGTGGTAGTCATTCGGCCATCAAACTTGATAGTATATTAACAGCAACAATATATGAAAATGAAGTTACTTTTTTTTAAAAAATATTTCCTAGTCCAACAAACACTAAGAATAAAATTAACTTAAGAGTTTTATAAGAAAATAAAAAAATATTTCATTCTGATTATCTTTTAAAACTGTGGTTTTATTTTACCTCCATTATTGCATTTTTAAGGTACTGGATCTTTAATTCTAGCAATATATATTGTTTCTAATTGGTATTTTTTTTTATATAGTGAAGAATAGCATTGCAAAAAAATAGAAAAACATAATAATATATATGTCAATATAAAATCTATTCTATTAATCGATTTGTAATGAAACGAAACCTCATTATTCGTAAAAATATATAATTTTTTAATTAGCTGACAATCAGGTGCATATATTTAAAAATGTTTTAATTAAAGAAAATAAATAACTTTTATTTATTTATTTTTAACTTAAATTATGATCAAGACAGGCTTAAAATACTTTCAAATGCTTCTAATAAAATTGTAATCTTTTGTCAAACGATATAAATTAATTCTAAAAGAATCAGATTATTATTAAAACTTTTTCCAGCAAATTGTATGGGAATTATAATTAAGTCTTTGTGGTTTTGATGATTTAAAAACAAGCTATTTAAAAGCGACGACGAGGAGTCAATTTTTTAATGATGTCAATGGCGAAAGTTCTAAATTTATTAAAGGTGACATTCTTAGAACAAAGACTTTGCTTTCCATAAGTTTGTCGTTAAAAATATGTAATTTCAAGATTACAAAAGCATTTATAAACTCACAAACAATATTGTTTTAGTTAAGCCTTTTTTTTTTTTTTTATTTTTTTTCTTCTCCTTCGAAATCTTGAAGCAATTTTAATTACATTTTCGCCATTTTTTTGATATTCTTTTTTTTTTTGCCTTCCTACCATAAAAAATTACTTCTTACATTCAACCTCAGGCTTTTCTTAAAAGTAATCACCAGATTCAAAGATTAAAAAAAAAGACAAAAAAGAAAAACAGAAAATCCTTAAAAGCTAAAAATAAAAGTAAAAAAAAATACATAAAGCTACAAAAAAAAAAGCAAAGAATCTAAAATAGAACACAGCAGAATCTTCCAGTAGAAGGAGGAAATGATGCAGAAAGTTCGCAATTACTTTGAGACTGTGATCACTGGATTGTTTTCGACAATTCCATAAATAACAAAAGGGAAATTCTGAAGCGAGCAGTTGGTGGAAAATAAAACTGCAAAGAGGGGGAGCAAAGTAATTGCAGTGCATTGTAAAATTAAAAACGTCAAGAAAGCTGTCTCTGATTTATAAGCGGACTCCTTTCTCTGCACCGAGTTTTGAAGTGTTTAATATCCTTTATCGTCAAAATCAGGACCGTCACTGGGGGCTGCATTAAGATAAGTCGGAAGAAAATAAGAAAACTCTTACAGAGCCCTTATCTGGATCATTTTCTGAAATGATGTAACGATGCGGTAAAAATAATATTATTTTAGAACTGGGTTCATTTAGAAGTCGTAAATATTTTAAAGGGTTTTATCTTTAAGATGGAATATTTATTTATTTTGTTTCATTAGAGTTTGCTTCTTAACAAAATAATTTGTCTTTTTTTAATTGAATAGGAAAAACTCATTTAAAAGAAGAACTTTTTATTTTCTAATTTATACTCTACCAAATGTCTTTAAATCAGAAAGAATGAGACTGTAGGTACGTGACAGCAATTTCTCAAAAGGGACATATACAAATTGAAAAACAATCATTTACATTTATCTTGATAAGCCAACATTCTACTCTAATTAATTCCCTCCACATTTTAATTAAAAGAGTGGTCTCCATAAATCGGCACGCCGGTAACTGAATTCGAGTAGGAGAGTAGATTTTATAAACTCCTCAGATGCTGTTTATGAAGCCTGATGACCGAGGGACTAGTGCACTGGCACTCGGTGCCACAGGGTTCGAGGCCCTGCAGCAGTGCCATGGATGATTATAGTGGTTCGAATCCCCTTTTAAACCGTAGGTCTCGGTCTAATATGACTGTTGGCCGTAGGGCTGACAACCCTACCCTGTAAAAAGAAAACATCTCTTGTCTTGAAATCTGCCAGCAGACAGACAAATGGACTTGGCTCACCATGAAGCTGTTGCTCCAATGGAGAAAAGATGTTGTTCATGCAAGACATCATCGAGAACTGACACTAACGTACTGAAGTAGTAGTCTTAACATAAAAGGCCAACATTCTTGACAGTTCATAGGATATTAAAAATCTTGATAGGAAGTATTTTTTACCTTCAGGAAATTTGAAGTGTTAAAAATATCCTTTATCTTCAAAATCAGGACCGTCACTTGTGCTGCATTAAGATAAGTCGAAAAAAAAATAAAGAAAACTCTTACGGAGCCATCTTGATCATTTTCTGAAATGATGTAACGGTGCGGTAAAAATAATATTATTTAGAACCGGGTTCATTTAGAAGTCGTAAAATATTTTAAAGGGTTTTGTCTTAAGATGGAATATTTATTTTCGAATATTTTATTTATTTAGCTTCATTAGAGATTGTTTTCTTACAAAGTAATTTGTCTTTATAATTGAAAAGGAAAAAACTCATTTAAAAGAAGAACTTTTAATTGTTTAATTTACACTGTAACAGTTGCCTTTTAAATCAGAAAGTATGAGACTGTATGGTGTGGAACATTACTTTCCCAAACTAACATACGCAAATTAAAAACAATTATTGCATTTTTTCTCATAAGAGATAAATAATCCAGAACTTGGTCTCGATAAATCTGTTCGCCAGAAATTGCCTTCGAGTCGGAGAGTAGGTCTTATAAACTCCTTAGAAGCTGTCCATGGACCCTTCCCTTTTTAATAATCAATGTTTTGGGACTGATGACAGAATGATTAGCGCTCTTTCTCTCGATATCAGAGGTTTCGGGTTCGAGTCCCGGCAGTGCCATGGATGCTTGTAGTGGTTCGGAATGCACTTTAATGCAGAAACTCACGGTCTAATATTTAGAAGCGGTGGACGTAAGGCTGACAACCCTATCACGTAAAAACTCATGTCTTGAAATCTGCCAGCAGGTAGATAAATGGCCTTAGCCCACCATTGGGTTGTTGCTCAAATGAAGAAGATGCTGTCCGTGCAAGATGGTAATTGTAATCGAGAACTGACATTGACGTACTGAAGTACTAGTCTTAACATAAAAAAGGCAAACATTCTTGACTGTAGGACATTAGAAATCTTGATATACAGAAGTATTTCACCTACAGGAAATTTGAAGTGTTTAATATCTTTTGTCGTCAAAGTCGGGACCGTCACTTGGGCTGCATTACGATAAGTGGAAAGAAAATAAGAAACCCTTACAGAACCCTTATCTTGATCATTTTCTGAAATGATGTCACGATGCGGTAAAAATAATATTATTTATAACTGGGTTCATTTAGAATTAGAGGGAATATTTATTTTCGAATATTTTTTTCTTAACAAAGTAATTTGTCTTGCTAATTGAATAGGAAAAATTCATTTAAACGAAGAACTTTTTATTTTTTAATTTATACTCTACCAACTGTCTTTAAATCAGAAAGGATGATAAGGATGAAAGGATTGATATCTGTTTCTTACCTTATTACTACTATTCTTTTTTGATCATTTTCTTAAATGATGTATAGAGCTGCAAAAATATTAAAAACTCATTTCATTTATAAGTAAAATATTTTTCAGACTTTTATATTAAAATGAAATATTTAATTCCATATAGAAAATTAAAACTTTTCTATTAATGTCATTTATGTTATTAATTAAATTTCTGAAAAAAAGTTGTAAGCTTTAAAGCATATTATTAGTTCAAAGTAATGTTTAAAATTTCGTAAACCAAAATACCTCGAGCGCAGTTTAATTCTTAAAAATAAATAAATTCAATAGCTGTATTAGTTTTTTATAAATGGAAAACACATTATATATTATTTATACTAGATTAAATAGTGTTATTTAAGAAAAACATGTTTTTTATATTTTTCAGTAATATTTTTTGACATAAAACTTTATTAGATACATTTGGAAATTTAATTGGTAAAAAATGTGATTAACTTATTTTTAAATTTTAATGCAATAAGAAAGAAAACAAACTTAAAGTGCAATTTTATTATGTTTATCTTGAAAAGTTAAAATAAATAAAAATGATATAAGTAAAATAAAAAAATTTCAGTAATTTATAGACGCATTTTTACAATTTCAACTAAACTAAATTCTTATTTACTTTTTAATTAAACTTTTTTTTAACTATTTAGATTTTAGTACATGCAAAATTATAATTTCTTTTCTAAAAATACGCGACGGTTTTTGTACCAGGAAATGGAATTCTTTTAAATTTAGAATATTTAATTAGTGTTGCTATTCTGAGGGCCTCTTCATATCCTGATCTTCAAAATTCATTTATCAATTTTTTCGATGTTGTAAGTTGATACCCATTTCTAAATGAATACGAATAAAATAAGAAAATTTTAAATTCAGTAACAAAGTTACGTTTTCATTGGCAAATAATTCATATTTATTTTTTAAAAATATCTTTAATAAGGATTTTTAAACAAAAAAGACTTAAAATTTTTTCCCTCTTTTCTTTTTGATTACTGAAATTCAAAAAAAAAAAAAAAAAGATAATAATATGATTTAAATTTGAATATCTCATCATTAATTAGAATAAACCACCGAAATTTCACTATAAATTGAGAACCAATTTTTTAAAAGAGTAGTTTCTCATACCTTTTAATTTATTGCACTTTGTATTCCATTTTATTATTTCTTTTTTGCCACCATTGTAGTCTTACATGATTCTATTCTGTTTTTTACATTTGTATATTACATCATTGAATATATATCAATTGAAATAGGATGGGTTGAAGTTCCTATGAATTCACCAGCATTCCACTGTAGAATCTCAAGTTTCATGGACCAGAAGTAGGTACGCTGCATGCAAAAATTGTAGGTCTGCCTCCTCATGGTGCACCTTGATTAGTTTCTAGAAGCGTTTCCAGACTGCACCACGGGAAGATTAATTAAAAGTTACACCACCTTTTCAATTATTTAAAACTTCAAAAACTCTTAATGAACATTAATATAAAATAGATGTGTATTTAATCGTAAGGCTAAAACAGGACATTAAAATTTAACAAAACCATTACAGAATCTATTGTTAAGCAAATTTTTCCTACAAGCCACAATTACCTTAACAAATTCACCAACAATGAATATTTAATTATATTAATTTCCACGCAACAGTAATTTTTTTTTTCAAAAAAGAAAACACACAGTCCACGAGACATTATTTGATTATTTTTTCCACCACTACTGTACTCTCCACTTTGTACTTTTTCCAACAATTGACGGAAAAAATAACAATAATATGATTGTAATTTAATTACCTCATCATTAAAATAAACCATCCAAATTTCATCACAAATTGAGAACCAATTTTTTAAACAGTGGTTTCTCGTGCTTTTTTAATTTATTGTACTTTGTATTCCATATTAATATTCCTTTTTTGATATCATTGCAGTTTTACATGATACTATCCTGTTTTTGCATTAATGTGTTATGTCAATGAATTTTTTTGCCTTTTGGTACTTTTTCTACATTTTTTAAAAAAAAATAACAATAATATGGTTTTAATTTGAATACCACATCATAAAAAGAAATCACCGAAATTTTACTTTTTAAATTGAGAACCAATTTATTTAAAGAGGGGGTTTCTCGTACCTTTTTATTTATCGCACTTTGTATTAAATATTGTTATTCATTTTTAGTATCATTGCAGTCTTGCATGATACATACTATACATTACTGTATTATGCCATTGAAATATCTTATCTTTTTTTTTTATATAACTGAAAAAAATACAATTTTACACTTTTATTGTAACATTAAATGCATAGGTATAGTTTTTGTATAAGATGATGTAGTGCTCACTTTAATTTCCAATGGCAAGGCAAAAAGTTGCATAGAACACTAGCCTTAAGAGCAATATAACTATCAAGAACTCAGAACAAAAGAAGACCAGAGTCATTGCCTAATGAGTAATCTTGCTCTCCAATATCTCGAATAACTCATTTGTAGATCCACGAGGATCCCCCTCATCTGTGCAGTGGTCCCTGCCCATTATTCTCCAGAGTCACAAAGTGGGAAATAGGATTGGTTGAAATGCCTATGAATTCACCAGCATTCCACTGTAGAATCTCAAGTTCCATGGACCAGAAGTAGGTACGCTGCATGCAAAAATTGTAGGTCTGCCTCCTCATGGTGCACCCTGGATTAGTTTCTAGAAGCGTTTCCAGAGTGCACCACGGAAGATCAATTAAAGTTACACCACCTTTTCAATTATTTAAAACTTCAAAACTCTTAATGAACATTAATATAAAATAGATGTGTATTTAATCAGAAGGCTAAAACAGGACATTAAAATTTAACAGAAACCATTAGAGAATCTATTGTTAAGCAAATTTTTCCTACAAGCCACAATTACCTTAACAAATTCACCAACAATGAATATTTAATTATATTAATTTCCACGCAACAGTAATTTTTCAAAAAAGAAAACACACAGTCCACAAGACATGATTATTTGATTATTTTTCCACCACTACAATCGTAGAAGAAGGAATTTTTAATCTTTAATCATCGTGGCGCAAAATCCACAAATAAAACACAATCCACTAATAACACACAATCAAGAGTCACCAGCAAGAAAAAATATTAACCACATTTCAATTCTTTTGTAAGCATAATGTATTTCTATCAATTCCAAAGCTACTGCAGTCATAAATATTAACTTCCTTTCCATGAGAAAATACAGCAGCTACAATCGCGGAACAAGTTAATATCCATTTCCAAACAAATACGAATTGAATAAATAAATGGACAAACAATGCTAAAATGCTTTTTCGCTGTGAGTATCCACCTAAGAAAAACCTCTATTCTCATTTATTTTAATAGCCTGGCCTTCAATACATAGTGCAATTACAGCCACAAAATAACATGTAGCAATTGAGTGTGTACTGTGTACTGTTTCCTTGGTAACTGTATCAAAACGGTTCAATTTCAGTGTAGTATGTAAGCAAAAAAAAAAAAAAAGTATTCTAGGGGGATTATTTTTGTTGCTTTGTCCCTGTTCCAGCTTTGTTTTTTGGCGTTTATATTTATATCAATAAATCAGATATATATATTTTATTGGAAAAATAAGTGATACTCCGATGTTAAAACAAAATTTAATTAGTACGTTTGTTTGTGCTATCGATAAAGTTTTCTATGTTTAATCTAGCAAATTGGAAAGGAAGAAATAGAAGTAATCAATAAAATTGGCCATTAATATCGAAGCATATCGTAGAAAGTGATTACAGAAGGCATTTCACGACGTTTAAACACAACGTTAGGAGATTTATAACATTAGAATTGATCTTTTTTATTTGATATCGAATTAAAAACTGATATATTGTTATATGGATATAAATAGATATATTGTGATATATTGCTATACAGTTTAGAAAATATCTTTATTTGTGAAATTACTATTTTTAAAAATTTAGCATGGATTTAAGGAAGGGGCCTGATGGCGCTCGGTGCCACAAGTTTCAGGTTCGAGCCCCTGTGGTGGCATGGATATTTGCAGTAGCTCGATTCCCTCTAATATAATTGTAGGGCTGAGACAACCCTACCCTGTAAAAAGGAATCCTCTCCTGTCTCGAAATCTCCCAGTAGGCAAACTGCCTTTTCATACCATAGAATGTAGTGCCAAAGAGTGGGAATGATGGTCGAGTGGCTAGCGCTCTGGCTCTCGGTATCGGGTTCGAATCCCGGCGGTGCCATGGATGTTTGTAGTGTTTCGGAATCCACTAAGGCGTAGGTCCCGATCTCATAGGACCGTAGAATGTCGCAGAGACCAATCAGACTTCTTCTCACCCGCATAATTCTCAAACTGTAAAGGGGCAACTCAGCTCTAGGCACAGTGATATGGCATGGTGTAGTAGTAGTGCCAAGGAGTAAGTTAATTAGTTTTTAAGAAATTTCATAGAAAACAAGCTGTTTGTTAGAATAATAACTATAATGTTGTTATTTTTTAAGCCAAGTTTTTATAACTAAGATTTTACTCACCCTATTTAAAAATGGCATGTTTTCGTATGCCTGATCTATCCTAAAAACTATTAAAGACTTTTTTTTTTTTATTTGTTCAGTTTATTACTTTAAAAATATATAAAAATTGTTAAATATAAAAGTCAAAATAATCTGATATCTTTTCATTTTATTATTATACTGTCACATTAAAATAATTGGAGTTTTCTTCTCTCTTTATTAACAATAAAAAAGTCAGATGTTCATTTTTATAGCTTTGTTATTTTGTCATTAAATGATTCTTACTATGAAATTTTTGAAGAACAATTTGCCTTTATGATTAATTGATTAATTTACATTTAAAATTTTCAAAATAATATTTTATTTATTTATTATTTTTACACAGACATTAACAAATGTCTCATCATGATTGTATTTTTTGCTTTATATAATTTCTGTTTTTTTTTTTTTTTTTTTTCATTTCAAACCATTTCTTATAAAACTATTTTATACTGTCCTGTTAAATTTATTTATTTATTTTTTTATTTATTTCTATAAATAACATTATTTTTAAGTTGTGGCTTCATATGCCTATTAAAATTTATTTATTTTTGAATGTCTAACCTAGCTTATTCTTAAAAAGTTGGCCTAAGATGAAATTATTATTTATTTATTATTATTTATTAAGTTTAATATTAAAAAATTTTCACTATTGAAAAATTTTCATTATTTAAACTCAAAAATAGTTTAACTAATGTATTTATTTGTACATTGATTATGTTTTTTATAGCATTTATTTGTATCAATGGATTGTAAAGATTCATGATAATTTCTTTCAAAAATGCTCGGTTTAAATAATACTTGTGAATTTATTTTATTTATTTGTACAGTGATTATATTTTTATCTCATCTTTTGTATAAATAATTCTAATGAATTGTAAAGATACATGAGAATTTTTTTGTAAATACTAGGTTTAAATAATGTTTGTGATTATATTTTATTTATTGTATAGTAATTATATTTTTATAGTATTTTTGTATAAATAATTCTAATGAATTGTAGATTTATGAGAATTTCTTTCGAAAATACTCAGTTTAAATAATAATTGTAATTATTTATTTCTAAAATGATTATATTTTTATAGCATATTTCGTATAAATAATTCTAATGAATAGCATAGATTCATGAGAATTTGCTTTGAAAATGTTGTGCTTAAATAATACTTGTTACAATTTTATTTATTCATACAATATTTATATTTTAATACTTTTTTTTTTTGTTTAAATAATTATAATGGATTGTAAAGATTTATGAGAATTTTTTTCTAAAATGTTTGCTTTAAATAATACTTGTGACTATATTTTATTTATTTCTACAGTAATTATATTTTTATATAATTTTTGTATAAATAATACTCATGAAATTTTCATTCGAAAATGCTAGGTTAAACAATACTTGTAACTATATTTTAATTATTTGTACAGTGATTATATTTTTATAGCATTTTTTTGTATAAATATTTCTAATGAATTGTTGAGAATCAAGAAAATTTCTTTTGCAAATGCTCTGTTTAAATAATACTTGGAACTATATTTTACTTATTTGTACAATGATTATATTTTTATAGCAGTTGTTGTATAAATAATTCTAATGAATTGTAAGATTCAAGAGAATTATTTTCTAAAACGCTCGGTTTAAATAATATTTGTGACTATATTTATTTATTTGTACAGTAATTATATTTTTATAGCATTTTTTATATAAATAATTCTATCATGAGAATTTCTTTTAAAATGTTTATTTTAGTCAGAAGTATTATTTAAAACAAGCATTTTAAAAAAAGAATCATTGGTATATTGATTATAATTTTATAGAATCTTTGTATAAATAATTCTAATAAATTGTAAAGATTCATGAGAATTCCTTCTGAAAATGCTCTTTTTAAATAATACTTGTGACTATATTATTTATGATTGTATAAAACAAAAGTTATATTCAGTTCGCTAATAAATTACTCCTCACACAATTTCTCATAAGCCCCTCTGTTCTTTCTTGGACCAAAAGAAAAAGCACACTGTATATTCTTTAATGATTGGTTTTATACAAAAACTACAGTTTATACTCGGGTCTGTTTTCTTTTCTATACCACAGCCCATGCAAGCAAGATCAATTGTTTATGCTCACCACGTGTGCTGTTCTCAGAGCTGTCATCCAGAGAAACATGAAAATGGTGTGCTTATAAATCAGAAAGCTAAAAATATATGCTACAACACTACACAAGCAAACCTTTTATCAGTGTTTTTGCTTTCTTTTTTTTACTGTAAAGATTAGAAGATATTTCTTGATTTTTACCAGGCCGTAGTAAAAGGTCTTAGCATCTTAGCATGGCCAGTTCCGCCATTAAATTGCAGAATTGAATACTTTGGTACTGGTAAGTGGAAAGTATTTAGAAAATTTATGGTGGACATTTTATCGGAGATTTATTCAGTTTTTGGAATTGTTTTTGATTTGTTTTCCGTAATAAAAGTTGAGTGAATTTTGTGAACGGTTTGTAGGTTTGCTTTGAATGAATATGGCTGTTAATATTGATTAACCATTTTCTAGACGTATTCTGGCACCAGAATATGTTTTGTAATAGAACATTCATCTTTTTTTATCTCTTTTTCAAGTAATAGCATTTATATATTCAGGTTTGAATTTTTAATTAATAAACCTTATATATTAACGGTTTTTATTAAAATTTACTATGAATAAGTAAGAAAACCAAATTACTCCCCATACAATTTCTCATGAGCTCCTTGGTTTGATTGGTCTCAGACGGTCTCCAATTGGTATAAGATGTTTTATTATTCTGACTATTATTAAAAGAATGATTTGATTGAAAAAGAAATTAATTTCTTAATGCCAACACAATGTTTTTATTTGTGAGTTACATTTTTTGAGTTAAAAATACAAAAATGTAATTTTACACACAAATGTTTCATTATTATTATTATTTTTAATTTTTAAAGTTTATTATAAAAATTTCACTATTTAAGAAATTTTCATTATTTAAACTCAAAAATTGTTTCATTAATGTATTTATTTGTACAATAATTATATTTTATAGCATTTTTGTTTGTAAAATAATTCTAATGATTTGTAAAGATTCATGAGAATTCCTTTTGAAAACGCTCGGTTTAAATAAAACTTGTGACTATATTTTATTTATTTTTACAATGACTATTTTTTTTACAGCATTTTCGTATCAATTTTAATGAATTTTTAAAGATTCATGATAATTTCTTTCTAAAATACTAGGTTAAATAATACTTGTGACTGTATTTCATTGATTTATACAGTGATTATATTTGTATAACTTTTTTTTATAAAAATATTTTTAACGTATTGAAAGTTTCATGAAAATTTCTTTCTAAAAGGCTCAGTGTAAATAATATTTGTGACTATATTTTATTTATTTGTACAATGATTATATTTTTTATAACATATTTTTGTATCAAAGTTCTAATGAATTGTAAAGATTCATGAGAACTCCTTTTTGAAAATGCTCGTTTAAATAATACTTGTGACGATATTATTTATGATTGTGTAAAAGAAAACTTATATCCAGTTCGCTAATAAATTACTCCATACACAATTTTCATAAGCCCCTCTGTTCTTTCTTGGACCAAAGAAAAAGCACACTGTATATTCTTTAATGATTGGTTTTATACAAAACCACAGTTTATACTCGAGGTCTGTTTTCTTTTCTATACCACAGCCCATGCAAGCAAGATCAATTGTTTAAGCTCACCACGTGTGTGTGCTGTTCTCAGAGCTGTCAACCCGGGAAACATGAAAATGGTGTGCTTATAAATCAGAAAGCTAAAAATATATGCTACAACACTACACAAGCAAACCTTTTATCAGTGTTTTTGCTTTCTTTTACTGTAAAGATTAGAAGATATTTCTTGATTTTTACCGGGCCGTAGTAAAGGTCTTAGGCGAGTTCCGCCATTAAATTGCAGAGTTGAATACTTTGTACTGGTAAGTGGAAAGTATTTCGGAAATTTATGGTGGACATTTTATCGGAGATTTATTCAGTTTTGGAATTGTTTTTGATTTGTTTTTGCGTAATAAAAGTTGAATGAATTTTGTAGGTCTGCTTTGAATGAATATGGCTGTTAATATTGATTAACCATTTTCTAGACGTATTCTGGCATGGGAATATGTTTTGTGATAAAACATTCATCATTTTTATTTCTTTTTAGAAATAACTTTTTGTATTTAGTTTTTGATTTTTAATTAATAAATCCTTAATATATAAGTTTTATTATTTTAATGTTTACTGTGAATTAGTAAAAAATTAAATTACATTCAACTAAAAACTCCCCATACAATTTCTCATAAGTCCCTCGGTTTGGTTGGTCCAAGATGTTCATAAATTGGTCTAAGATATTTTATTATTCTGACTATTAATGAAAGACTAATTTGATTGAAAAAAGATTAATTTCTTAACCTCAACACAATATTTGCTTTATGTGTTACATTTCTTGTTTACTTTACATCAAACATTTCTGTCTGACACATTTTTTGTCTTAAAAATACAAAATGTAATTTTTTACACAGAACTATTTCATTATTATTATCATTTTTAAATTTTAAAGTTTGAGATTTAAAAAATTCAATACTCAATAAATTTCGTTATTTATACTCAAAAATAGTTTAATTAATGTATTTATTTGTACAATGATTATATTTTATAGCATTTTTGAATAAATTATTCTAATGAATTATAGATTCATGAGAATTCCTACTGAAAATGCTCGGTTTAAATAATACTTCTGACTATATTATTTATGATTGCACAAATAAAAGTTATATCCATTTCACTGATAAATTACTCCCCACACAATTTCTCAAAGCCCCTCTGTTCTTTCTTGGACCAAAAGAAAAAAAGCACACTGTATATTCTTTAATGATTGGTTTTATACAAAAACCACAGTTTACACTCGGGTCTGTTTTCTTTTCTATACCACAGCCCATGCAAGCAAGATCAATTGTTTATGCTCACCACGTGTGCTGTTCTCAGAGCTGTCAACCGAGAAACATGAAAATGGTGTGCTTATAAATCAGAAAGCTAAAAATATATGCTACAACACTACACAAGCAAACCTTTTATCAGTGTTTTGCTTTCTTTTTTACTGTAAAGATTAGAAGATATTTCTTGATTTTTACCAGGCCGTAGTAAAAGTTCTTAGCATGGCAATCTTTTGACATTAAATTGCAGAATTGAATACTTTTGTACTGGTAAGTGGAAAGTATTTCAGGAAATTTATGGTGGACATTTTATCGGAGATTTATTCAGTTGTTTGGAATTGTTTTGATTTGTTTTTGCGTAATAAAAGTTGAATGAATTTTGTGAACGGTTTTGTAGGTCTGCTTTGAATGAATATGGCTGTTAATATTGATTAACCATTTTCTGGACATATTCTGGCACGAGAATATGTTTTGTGATAGAACATTAATCTTTTTTTATCTCTTTTTTTTAAGAAATAGCATTTATGGATTTATGCTATCACATTATGGATTTTAATTAATAAATCATTCATATATAAGGTTTATTATTTTAAGGTGCAATAAGGTTTACTATGAATTAAAAAAAAAATTAAAAGTGCACAACAATAGATGGGCAGATCAATCGCAATCAAAATAATTACCACATTAATAATTATTGCATTAGTAATTTTTAAGTCTTTGCCCAAATTGGTCTGATATTTAATAAAAAATTATGCATCAAAAACAAAAATAACTTGTCTAATATTCATGGTTAATATGACAATATAACAATATATCTCCTCCGATATGTCTCCTTTTTTGCTAAATTGGCGATTTTAAGAACTCAACATTACGCAGCGATAGCATATTTCAAATTATATATATTTTTCCTTAAACTGATAACCAGTTTTAAATAAATAATAAAAAATAAAAATAATTTAAAATATAATAAGAGAAACACTTACAGAACAATTACATTAATATATTTGTAAATTTTATTTAAAAGATAAACAACAAAAGCAAAGTTGAAAAATGAAACAATTAATTGAAGGAGATATCCCAGATATGTTGAATAATTATCACATTGATAATTATTGCATTAGTAACTTTTTACCTTTTGCTCAAATTGGTCTGATATTTAATAAATAAAATATCAAAAACAAAAACAACTTGTCAAGTCTTGGTGGTTAATATGACAATTATCACTTTTTTTTGAATTGGCGATCATGAAAACCTAATATTACGTAATGTTAACATATTTCTAAATAATTATAATATTTTCCATTAAAAAGCTAAGTTGATAACCAGTTTTATCCATAACATAATAAAAATAAAAATAAATAGCTTAAAATATAGTAAGTAATTCATAAACTTACAGAACAATTACATTAATATATTTGTAATATTTATTTAAAGATAAACAATATTTTAATTGAAAAAAATAAAACAATTAATTGAAGGAGATATCACAGATATATTATGGTACATTAAATAACTACCATATTAATAATTATTGCATTAATAATTTTATATCTTTGTGAGTGGTCTGATATTTAATAAAGGGAATTATTTGTGTATCAAAAACAAAAATGACTTCGTTAATATGACAATTTATCTCCTTTTTGTTAAATTGGAGATCATAAAAACGTAATATTTTGCAGTGTTGGCATATTTCAATTATAATATTTTACATAAAAAAGTTTTAATAACCGTTTTAACCATAAATATAAGAAATAAAAATAAATAACTTAAAATATAATAAGTCATTTATACACTTACAAAACAATTACATTAATATATTTGTAGTTTTTAATTAAAGATAACAATATTTTTAACTGAAAAATAAACAACGTATTTGAAGAAGATATCACAGAGATGTTAAGATAAATTAATTAGTTTCTGAATTTGTATTAAATAGCCAATTGGGAATAAAATGTCGTTAGTTGTGGAAAATATTACATTTTAATATTCTTTTGAAATCTGCTAATAATTTATCCCAGATGCATAATACATTAAGCAAATTGTTTTACACTTTCCCTCTCAATTGGTTTTAATCTTCAAAAAGAGATCAGAACAGCAATATCATGAGGAAGTAACACTTATATCATGAAAAGTAAAATATTTCTAGTATTATTCTACAAAGAATAAGTCGTTAATTTTATTTAACACAATAAATTATAATTTTCTAAATTATCTTTAGAGAATAAATTACAATTTCAAATGAAGAAATTCAAAATAACTTTAAATTAATTAAATTATAATTTCAACAACAAAATTCTATTTCAAATCACATTCATTACTGTATTTCTTCTGTGAATACATAATTTTTTTTTAACCCATAATTTTTAATAGGACATTATATTCTGAATATGCGGTATTGAAACTGTGCATAATTTTTCTCAAGAATTCCACAAATTCTTTTAATTGAATTGTTGTTAACAACAATTTTTCATTTGTTGCTCCACGAATATTCTTCTATATATAAAAAAATGATAATATTTGTTGGTTTCACAAATCAAAATAAGCAAAAGATAATTAAATTGGTTGAAAATAAATTTAATTCAACTATGAGATCCTTGAATCAGAATAACTCTACCTTGTATATGCATAGTACATTGACTAAAGTTGCGTGCATTTTTTTGACTGCATAATGTCACAAATCAAGTATATATGTATTTGTTGCTCGTTTTGCATATATATATATAGTGTAGAACCAATTTAAACCTTTCTCTCCAAACAATGCAACATGGATGTTTGTTAGTGGTTCATAATCCACATTAAACCGTAGGTCCCGGTCTGCTTAGCCTGATGTGTGCAACCAATGACCGTAGAGCGATAATTCAAACCAAAAATGCAAATTCATTAATATATAATGTTCCTGTAGCTTTGTACGTTTTCCCCATGTATTCCTTGAATTCTTGTTTAAATTATTAACGAATTGCTGTTAAACATAAATATGTTTACCACATGAACTTTTTTGTTTACATAAATAATAATAAAATCTGCAATGGTTTGCAAATCAAATAAACAAAATTAATAATGCAGTAGTACATTGTCAAAGCTTAACAATGGAGTGTCGATTTGGATCAATCAGTCTTGAAACTTGAAAATGGAAGTTAAAATAATACATAATGTTCTTCAACTATCCACAATCTTCCAAAGTATTCCACAAATTGCTGTTTATATTATAAATATTGGATAAACAGAAATTCTTTTATCCCCATAAATTTTAGTTTATATAATGAATAATATTGTTTGCAGTGTTTTACAAATCAAATAAACAAAATCAATGTCTAGCAGTACATAGTCAAAGCTTAACTGTTGGAACAATGGACTGTTGATAGAATCTAGCAGTCTTGACAAATCAAAACTCAAAACTTATGAAAGTGTAAATTGAAATTATACATAAATGTTCCTGCAAATACGTACAATATTTCTACGTATTTCACTAATTGTTGCTTATATTATAAATATTTTTAAACAAAAATTCTTTTATCCCCCAAGAATTTTGGTTTATATAATTAATAATATTATTTGCAGCGTATATAAATCAAATATACAAAATTGACACAGAGCACATAAATTTTCTGAAGTTATTTTCCGAATTTTAGAAAACTTTCCCAGTTTTCTCAAATTACATTTCGTTTCTGGCAGTGTTGATCCAAATGAGATTCCTGGAAGCTTTTAAAAAGGGCATTCCTCCCCTACTCGAATTCCAAACTTCCCCCTCAAATGAAATTTCTTAACTCTCTCTCTCTCTCACTCCAGCTTCTAATGATGCATCAGCTTCACATTCAAAACGGGTTTATTAAAGAACTTTCCAAATGCGAAAACCACTCGAAAGCTAATAGAAATTCAGCAACTCTAAGCAAATCTTTCCCAAAATGTTCGAATATTTCTCTTTCGCGGGAAAAATCTCTTAATATGAATATTTTTAGTTTGGTAGGACGGCGGTTCCGGTGGTGACAGTTATTGGACCTTAATCCTCCAAGCAGTTTGCGAAGTTTGAGGATTCTGCTGACTCTGCTAAAACGGCAAAGGATCTTCTACTAAGATATTCTTTTTAGACGTCTAATTTGGCATGTTGAAGGGTATTAGTTTTCTTTTTCCCTGTTAGGCACTTGGTGTGGCGGTTCGACCACTCTCGGTCGAATTAGGGCAGCTAATTCTATTGAAATCCCTTGTTAATTAGTTTTACTTTGCTTTTGCATTTTTATTTCGAATCTCAATTTCAGTGAATGGTTTTGCGTTTCGTAAAAGAGTTTTCGAAAAATATTCTATGGACGGTTTAAGTTGTCATGGCTTATCACGTCAGAAATGATTTGAATGAAAATTAAAAATTTTTTACTTCTAAAAATGCTAGGCAATTGGTTAAAAAATAATATACATAGAACATTTCAAAAACCTGTTGATGGCTTTTTAAAAATAAAATTATTTTTCTTTTTAGCTCTGCATTATAAATTAATTATTTAATTCACCATGATGCATTAGGAATTCGCCATTTGTTCTTTATAATGTGTTCCCCATTTTGTACATTACGTTATGTTCCCCATTTTGTTCATTACGTCATGTTCCCTCATTTTATTTCTTTGTTCACGCTATTATGTGCCCCATTTTTTCATCACGTTATATTCCTCATTTTGTTCATTATATTATGTTCCCCATTTTGCCCAATACAATTGGTCATTAATAATGTTAAACAAAATTAATATGAATATTTTTAGTTTGGTAGGACGGCGGTTTCGATGGTGACAGTTATTGGACCTTAATCCTCCGAGCAGTTTGCGAAGTTTAAGGATTCTGCTCTGAAACGGCAAAAGGATCTTCTACTAAGATATTCTTTTAGACGTCTAATTTGGCATGTTGAAGGGGGTATTAGAAGGCTTTCTTTTTTTCCCCCCTTGTTATTGGCGCTGTGAGGTTCAACCGCTCTCGGTCGAATTAGGGCGGCTAATTCTATTGAAATCCCTTGTTAATTAGTTTTACTTTGCTTTGCGTTTTATTTCGAACCTCAATTTCGGTGAATGGTTGCGTTTCATGAAAAGAGTTTCAAAAATATTCTATGGACGGTTTTAAGTTGTCATGGCTTATCACATCAGAAATATTTGGATGAAAATTAAAAATTTTTTACTTCTGAAAAAGCTAGCCAAATGATAGAAAAATAACGTACATAGAATATTTCAAAAACCTGTTGATGCTTTGTTTTAAATTATCTTTATCGTTTTAGTTCTGCCTTATAAATTAATTATTTAATACACCATGGCACATTAAGGATTTGCCATTTGTTTATTACATTATGTTCCTCATTTTGTGCATTACATTATGTTCCCCATTTAGTTCATTACGTTATTCCCCATTTTGTGCATTACATTATGTTCTCAATTTGTCCAATACAATTTATCATTAATTACATTCTTTTCTAAGCTATTCAAACATATCGATAAATTTCTACCCTTGAATCGGGTTCCTTTGTTATGTTATAGCAAATGTCATGCAAAATTAAATTATGCACAAAGTTAAAGCAATGTATTCAAAACTGTTAGTAGACGGCTTAAATGGCTTAGTCAACAAAATTCTTCAGGCCAAGTGCCCTTAAAACAATTTAATGATGTTTAATGATATAAGTTCAATTATTTTAAATCAACAATAATTTCTGAATCATTAATTTCATATTTGAAATTCATTAATTATGAATATCAATAGATTTACTTTTAAATATATAAGAAAAAAATAACGAAAGAATTATTTTACTTGTTTGAATACTAAAGAACATTTAATGGTATGCAATGAAATGCATGGATGCCCACAATTTACTGCAAAAAAGTACTATTAACATTATATTTCAAATATGCATCAGTTAGAAAAGAAGAAAAATATTGCATTGTATAAAAAATCTATTTGAGCAATTCTGTATAAAATGCAAATGAATATGCAAAATACGTAACAAATGTCTAAATGTCTAATAAACTAAGTTCTCCTAAACTGCATCAATTATTTAGATTGTTACAATATGAGTAAATAGTGCGTATCCTTCCTTAAATCATCGTAACCATTTTTCTTTGTTTTTAAGGAAAAATCTTGTAAAATACTGAAAACATTTCTGACTTGGTAGTCTTAAAAGAAATTCTTCAGGCCAAATGTCCTTAAAACAATTTAATGATGTTCATGAATCAATGATAATTTTTGAACCATAAATCTCATATTTTAAATTCATTAATTATGAATATTAATAGATTCTTAAATATACATAAAAATAAAGGAATTTTTTTACTTGTTTAAATACTAAAGAACATTTAATGGTATGCAGTGAAATGCATGGATGCCCACAATTTACTGCAAAAGGACTATTAATATTATATTTCAAATATGCATCAGTTAGGAAAAGAATAAATATATTGTATTGTATAATATCTATTTGAGCAATTTTGTATATAATTAATGAATAAGCAATTATCCTTGAAAAGTAGTACTTAAATTACTTTCATGAAATATACTTAATGATAGAAAAAAAGTTACAAATCTTCTTTAATGAATAATTTTTAATCCACGAATAGGTGCTTTCAAGCTATACATTTGTTTTACTCTTTAATGGGTTTAAAACGGATAAACTTGATATTTTTTTTAATTTCATTTCGAAAGCAAAAATATATTATGGATCATTTACAGTTTTTAGGAGAAACATTTTTACCGTCTTTAACGAAAGAATTAGCTTCTTATTCTTTTTTTATTTATTTATTTATTTAGAAGATATTCTTTTTAAAAAAAAATGGTCTTTTGTCCCATGATGCATTGGGAATTCGCCATTTTGTTCATTGAATCGTTTGTTTCGGCTGCTGCCAATTTATCGGATCTCTTTCTGTTTTGAATCTTTGTTATTCTTCTTCTTATTATTATTATTTTTTTCTTTTGAAAAATTTTCTTCGGGGTGGGGGGAGAGGGATGAAAATAAATTCTTTTTTTCAAGCCTTCCAACCATGTTCCATCGCGCAAGAATGCATTTTTTGAGTTGTAAAAATTAGTCTGGTATAAAGCCATATGGAATGTGTCCAAATCAGAAAAGCCCCCGTGCATCGAATATAATTTTCTTTTTCAGAGAGACGAAAAATGCTTTAACTTTTAAATGCAAAATTTCTATTCGAACAAAAGGGTAGTTTTCAATGTCTTCCCTTCTTTCCAAGTATTACTTCGCAAAAGAGTTTTAAATAATAAATATAAAAGAAGAAAAAAAACTAGAAATTGTCGTTAATGCTTTAAATTATGACCACTCAAGAGCACCGAAGATTTAAAGGTCCTTTTCGAAAGAGTGCTTTCAACAATAATAAATTTAATAAAAACTTTTCCGATTGTTGTCATCCGATACAAAGAACTCCAAATTACGGTCTTTTCTTGAATAAAAAAAAAGAGATCTAACAAAAGAACATTTATTAAAATATCAACTGAAAGATATTACAAAAAAGTAAAATCCATCAAAGACTTTTTTTTTAATAATTATAACGGGTAATTTCCCTCTATGTTTTCCTGATACACAAATTTAAAATTTTCTAAAACTAATTTTTAATGCAAATAAATAATCATGATGATTAATTCTTAAACACACGCAAAAAAGTAGCACTCCATTTTTGTTAATTTTTTTTTAAGAACGCCTTTCTGCTACTTTCTGAATAAACCAATAATAAGAAAAGTTGAAAAAACGAAGAGTTTCATTGAAAAAAATGTTAGTGTATCTATGTCTTAATTTTTTTAGAGCTACTGAATAAGTAATAACAGCTTTACAAAATGAATAATTTGCAGACTGCTAGTTCAATAGAAACACATACAACAAGTATGCAATAGAATTGAAGTTCAAATGCTTCTGGGCCATCTGTTGCTATCATTGTTTTCAAAAGTTCAACATGATAATGATAGCGATAAAAGATAGTGTAGTGTCTATCCGTAATAGAATCGTCAAGGATCAATAATTTTCTAAAATTAATTTTTAATGCAAATAAATAATTTTGATGATTAATTCTTAAACACACGCAAAAAAAAGAGTAATTTTAACACCCTTTTTATTTTTAAAAATTTTTTTATAGAGCGCCTTTTTTGCAATTTTCTGAATAAACCAATAATAAGGAAATTTGACTGAAAAAATGAAGAGTTTCCTTTTCTTTAATGACAATGAGTCAAAATAATCTATCACATGCATCTAACGTCTTATAGCAGTTTAACTTTAGAGCTACTGAGTAAGTAATAATAGTTCGAAACTCAAGTGAAAAAACACAACCGACTTTTTTGTGATTTTCATCTCGATTTACTATTACTGCTTTTTTTTTTTATCTGACAATAATTTACTTACAAGCGCCATGCTTATATTTCGTTTTCGATGGCCTGATCCTGCTTATCTAATGACTTTTATTTCATACTGTTCTTGACTCCTAAAGCTTAATGCTAAGATTACGGAAAATTTTTTTATACATTATATGTAAAGAAGATTTTGAATAAATCTCATGACTTTGGCGTCTATTCTTCCATTTTTCAACCTTTTAACCAACTTTTTAAAAATTTTTTAATTTAAAAAAAATTTTCTGATTAGGTCCTATTCTAGCTTAAGTAAGATAACCCTGCTCTAAACTCAATATCTGGAGGAAAGTCGGCGGCTTGATGGTCAAAGCGCTCTGGTCTCTGGTGCTTCATGTTCGAATCCTGGCAGTGGCATGGATATTTTGTTAGTGGTTCGAAATCTATGTTCAACTGTAGGTCCCAGTTTGAAATTTAACTATTAATAAGAAAAATTGAATTTTTCTTATTACTATTATTACATTATCCTATTAACAGACCACACAGAAAAGTACTGAATGGGCCAACTGCAAATTCTGAGAATTCCATTGATTTTTTTTTAAATCTATAAATTTAGTTCAATTTTCATTGTCTGTGCTTACGAATAAATATAGTTATGGAATAAATTATGAAAATGATGAAGTTTAGATAAAGAATAGATGATGAAGTTTAATTTAAATAAGTTGATGAAAAGTAAGCTTTAAGCTTAAGCTCTGTCATGGTACTTCCTGATTGCAATGCAGAAAAAAAAAAACGTGTCACAATGTAGAACAAATTGAGAACTTGATAACACAGGTTTTATTCCCAAAATATCATTTTTTGTTTATCCATATTACATCTGCGTTCTTTTGATCTAGAAAGATGCAACCTCCCTTTCCCATCCAGTTCCTTTTTCCTGTTAAGCATTTATTTTTATTCGTTCATCTCAACAGCATTTTTTTTTTTTCTTTCCTCACAAGATGTGGAACTTCCCCGTCTTCGATTCGAATCCTTATTTATCTCACCTGACGATACCTTATTTTTTTTCTCTTTCCGCACATGAATAAGGGACTTACTTGAGTGCATATGAGTGAGTATACACTGTGAAAGAAAAGGGACCCCATCGTATGTATACATACGGAAATGAACACGGGGGGGGTTGATTCTGAAAGAAGTGCCTGAAATTGGAATTTGGGAAGGATGGGGGCTTCGAGGAATTGCGTCTTTCCTTTTAGCGGGGTGGGAGAGGAGCGCCAAAAGATATTTCCCCTTTTTCAGCAATCGGCATACGATTTCACGCCTAGGATATACATGTCTAGATACATCTGCCAGTACTTCATTTCAAGCAGAGAATTGAAAGCGCTTCGCAGTATATATTTAGATAGGTATCTTGACTGTGTGTGGGGGGGGAGTTCTTATTTATTTATTTTACTTTTTACACCTCTTTTCAACTCTCCAGTCAATTTTTTTGTGAATCGGTATGCCAGGAAGGCACTACCAATGAGTTTTGCATCCTTTTTACCCCGAATTGAGGCAAGTAATATGTATGGTAATGAACTTTCCAACTAGTCACTGTTGATTTTTTTTTTTATGGCATGGCGTTCAATATGATTTTTTAGAGTGCTTTTTCCTCCCATAAATGGTTTGTAAAAGTTGAAGTTTTTTGGCTTTTTATTGCGTTTATAACTATTTAGAGAAGGAAATTTGATTTGGAAAAGTTTGGGAAATAAAAATTTCTAAACATCTACAGTAGATAAAAACATAGTATCTGAAATATAAATTGAAATTCATGTATACATATTATATACTAATCATAATTAGAAGATGAGGGATTTTTTTTTTTTTTTGCAATTTAATTGATTGTTTTCAAATTAACTATTTAAAAATAAAATAAAAATTTACCTAAGATTATTAATTTTACGAGAGCAACGCATATTTAATGTTTTAATACTATTTTAAATTCAAGAAATAACATTAAATGTAATAAATTTATTTTAAATATAAAAAAGGGACGATCCTTTTTCATATTTAAGTGTTAATACCTTATTTGATTTCGCGATCAAAAGCATATATTTATGATAATTAATTAAATAACTAATTAACTCCCTGGCACTACAGTTCATGTTCGATTATGGCCGTCTGCCTACTGGCCGATTCCGAAGCATCTTATGTTTTCATTTTATGGGATATGGTTGCTAACCCTGCGCCCACCGCTCTACAGCCATCATAGACATAGACCTATGGTTTAAAAGTGGATTCCGAATCACTACAAACATCCATGTCACCTCCGATACTGACCCAGTAACCTGCGTCACCTAGCGTCAGTCACTCGACCTTCAGTCCCTTAATTTACTAACAAATAAGAGGCCTGAATGGTCGAGTGGATAGCCCTCGGGTGCTCGGTACCACAGGTTTCGGGTTCCAGTCCAGGCGGTGCTATGGATGTTTGTAGTGGTTCGATTCCACTTTAAGTCGTAGCTCCCGGTCTCATATGATTGTAAGAGCGTCACGGAGCAAAAGTCAGACTGCTACCTACGGGTGTTCCATCACAACAGAATCTGTTCCTTACCCTTCACACATGAGTCCATACGGGTTCGTGAGCTTGATCTAGATTAGATATCTACTAAGTGGGATAAGTAACGACAACCACTAACAAATAAAATAAATTGCTAGTTAAATTGAAATAACTGTGAATGAAAAGGAAATCTCAATGCGGATGATGAACTCCTGATCTCAATGCGGAAAATGAACTGTAAAATGTGGAACAAATTGAGAACTTGACAACACTTTATTCACAAAAATCTTTTTTTTGCTTATCTATATTACATTTGCGTCCTTTTGATCTAGAGAAATACAACCTCTATTTCACATTCAGTTCCTTTTTCCTGTTAAACATTCACTTTTTTTCCCTTCATCTCAACAGTATTTTTTTTCTCCGCACAAGACGCGGAAATTTCCGCCGTCTTCGATTCGAACCCTTATTTATCTCACCTGACGATACCTTATTTTTTTTTTTTTTCTTTCCGCACATGAATAAGGGACTTACTTGAGTGCACCATATGAGTGAGTATACACTGTGAAAGAAAAGGGACCCCATCGTATGTATACATACGGATATGAAAAAAAGGGGGGAGATTTTGAAAGAAGTGCCCGAAATTGGAATTCGGGGAGGCTGGGGGGCTTCGAGGAATTGCGTCTTTCCTTTTAGAGGGGATGTGAGGGGTGCACCAAAAGATATTTCCTCTTTTCAGCAATCGGCATACGATTTCACGCCTAGGGATATACATGTCTAGATATATCTGCCCGTACCTCATTTCAAGCAGAGAATTGAGAGCTCCTTGCAGTATGTATTTAGATAGGTATCTTGACTGGGTTGGGGGGAGTTTGTATTTATTTATTTTACTTTTTAGCCCTCTTTTTCAAGTCCCAGTCAATTTTTTGTGAATCGGTATGCCAGAAAGGCACTACCAATGAGTTTTGCATCCTTTTTTAGCCCGAATTGAGGCAAGTAATATGTATGGTAATGAACTTTCCAACTAGTCACTGTTCATTATTTTTTTTTATGGCATGGCGTTCAATATGATTTTTAGAGTGCATTTTTCGGTCGCTTAAATGGTTTGTAAAGGTTGAATTTTTTTTGACTTTTTATTCCGCTTATAACTATTTTAAGAAATAAATTTGAATAGGAAAAGTTTGGGAAATAAAAAAAATTTCTAAACATCTATACTAGGTAAATAAACCTAGTGTCTGAAATAATATTTGAAATTCATGTATACATAAAAAAAAAAAAGAAAGCTTTAACAATAATAACAATTAATAATATTTAGAAGATGAGGGATTTTTTTTATATAATTTATTCGATTGTTGCAAATATAACCATTTAAAAATAAAATAAAAATTTCCATAATTTTATTACATTTTATGAGAGAAATGCATATTTAATGTTTTAATAGCTATTTTAAATACAAAACTAATTTTAACTGGAATAAATTTATTTTAAATATAAAAAGAGAACTGAAAAATTAGCTATGCAAACACCATCAATTGTAATTAGCAAACAAAAAATTATAATACAAATCTAAGATAAGAATATATGGAAATAAAGCCCTTTTTTCATATTTAAGTATTAATACCTTATTTGACTATGCAATCAAAAGCATATATTTATGATAATTAATTTACTAACTAATTAACTCCCCGGCACTACAGTTCATGCTGGATTATGCCCGTCTGCCTACTGGCAGATTCCGAAGCATCAGATATTTTCTTTTTTAAGGGGTAGGGTTATCAACCCTACGTTTACAGCTCTACAGCCATATTAGACTGAGACCTACGGTTTAAAGTGGATTCCGAATCTCTACAAACATCAATGGCACCGTTGATACTCCAGCCAGTAACCTGCGACACCTAGCGTCAGTCACCCACCATCAGTCCCTTAATTTACTAACAAATAAAATACATTTTACCACAGGTTTCAAGAGCCAAAACATTATGACCCCACTACATTTTGCAATGAACTCCCTGGATGACGTGGAAGGCACGTGATCAGGGGGAAGTCAGTATTTAACTGCTGCTGGATATATATATAGAATCTGATTCCATACCCTTATATATATATATATATATATATATATATACTACCAACTCGTTATTGACGGGTGGTCAGAATGTTTTGGCTCTTGAGTGTAGTTAGTTTAATTAAAATAACTGTGAATGAAAGAAAAGCTTTTAAATTCTCTGCCTTAGTATATCTTGATGTCAGTGCAAAAAAATGATAGCCACAATCTAGAACAAATTGAGAACTTGATAACACTGGTTTTATTCACAAAAATCGTTTTTGTTTATCCGTATTACATCTGTATTCTTTTGATCTAAGAGAGATGAACCTTTATTTCGCATTCAGTTCCTTTTTCCTGTTAAACATTCACTTTTTTTCCTTCATCTCAACAGAATTTTTTTTTTTTCTTCCTTACACAAGATGCGGAAATTTCCGCTCGACTTCGATTCGAATCCTTATTTATCTCACCTGACAATACCTTTTTTTTTTTTCTTTCCGCACATGAATAAGGGACTTACTTGAGTGCACCATATGAGTGAGTATACACTGGGAAAGAAAAGGGACCCCATCGTATGTATACATACGGATATGAAAAAAAGGGGGAGGGGGAGATTCTGAAAGAAGTGGCCCAAAATTGGAATTCGGGGTGGCTGGGGGCTTCGAGGAATTGCGTCTTTCCTTTTAGAGGGGATGTGAGGGGTGCACCAAAAGATATTTCCTCTTTTTCAGCAATCGGCATACGATTTCACGCCTAGGATATACATGTCTAGATATATCTGACAGTACCTCATTTCAAGCAGAGAATTGAAAGCTCTTTGCAGTATATATTTAGATAGGTATCTTGACTAGGGAGGGGAGGTGGAGTTTTTATTTATTTATTTTACTTTTACTTTTTCAAACTCTCCAGTCAATTTTTGTGAATCGGTATGTCAGAAAGGCACTACCAATGAGTTTTGCAACCTTTTTTTTCACCCCGAATTGAGGCAAGTAATATGTATGGTAATGAACTTTCCAACTAGTCACTGTTGATTATTTTTTATGGCATTCGCGTTCAATATGATTTTTAGAGTGCTTTTTTTTTCTCCCTCTAAATGGTTTGTAAAGGTTGAAGATTTTGACTTTTTATTGCGCTTATAACTATTTTAAGATGGAGATTTGAATAGGAAAAGTTTGGGAAATAAAATTTTTAAACATCTATACTAGGTAAAAAACCTAGTATCTGAAATAATATTTGAATTTCGTGTATGCATATTATATATGAATCATATTTAATAGATGAGGGATTTTTTATAATTTAATTGATGATTGCCATTTAAAAATAAAATAAAAATTTCCATAAGTTTATTAATTTTACGAGAGAAATGCATGTAATGTTTTAATAGCTATTTTAAATACAAAAGAATAACATTAAATTGTAATAAATTTATTTTAAATATAAAAAAGATAACTTAGAAACTAAAGAAAAATTAGCTATGTAAACATCATCAATTATAATTGGTAAACAATGAATTATAATACAAACCTAAGATACATACACCCATGGCACTGCCCATACTCTAGCCAGTAACTTGCGGCACCTAGTGTCAGTCACTCTCGATCGTCAGTCCATTTACTAACAAAGAAGGGGCCTGATTGGTCGAGTGGCTAGCGCTCTAAATAAGGTACCACAGGTTTCGGGGTCGAGTCCCGACTGTGCTATGGATGTTTGTAGTGGTTCGGAATCCACTTTAAGCCGTAGGTCCTGGTCTTATATGACTGTAAGAGTATCATGGAGCAAAAGTCAGACTTCTACCTACGGGTGCTCCTTCACAACAGAAGCTGCTTCCTTCCCCTTCAACCATGAGTTCATACGGGTTCGTGGGCTTGGTCTAGATTAGATATCTACGAAGTGGGATAAGTAACAACGACAACTAATAATTAAGAGTAACAACTAATAATTGTTAGTTAAATCGAAATAACTGTGAAGGAAAAGAAAGCTTTAAATTATACGCCTTAGTATATCCTGACCGCAATACAGGAAATGAGCTGTACAATGTAGAACAAATTGAGAACTTGATAACACTGGTTTTATTCACAAAAATCATTTTTTTTTGTTTATCCACATTACATCTGCGTTCTTTTGATCTGATGAGATGCATTTCACATGCAGTTCATTTTTCCTGTTAAGCAATCACTATTTTTCCTTCATCTCAACGGCATTCTTTTTTTCCTTACACAAGATGCGGAAATTTCCCCCTTCTTCGATTCGAATCCTTATTTATCTCATCTGACGATACCTTATTTTTTTTTCTTTCCGCACATGAATAAGGGACTTACTTGAGTGCATATGAATGAGTATACACTGTGAAAGAAAAGGGGACCCCATCGTATGTATACATACGGAAACGAAAAAAAAAGGGGGAGGGGGGAGATTCTGAAAGAAGTGTCTGAAATTGGAATTCGGGGATGGTAGGGGGCTTCGAGGAATTGCGTCTTTCCTTTTAGCGGGGGTAGGAGAGGTGCGCCAAAAAGATATTTCCTCTTTTTCAGCAATCGACATACGATTTCACGCCTAGGATATACATGTCTAGATATATATGCCCGTGCCTCATTTCAAGCAGAGAATTGAAAGCGCTTCGCAGTATATATTTAAATGGGCATCTTGACTGGGGTGGTGGAGGTGGAGTTTTTATTTATTTATTTTACTTTTTAAAATTCTTTCAAACTCTCCAGTCAATCTTTTGTGAATCGGTATGTCAGAAAGGCACTACCAATGAGTTTTGCATCCTTTTTACCCCCAAATTGAGGCAAATAATATGTTTGAACTTCCAACTAGTCACTGTTGATTATTTTTTTTATGGCATGGCGTTCAATGTTATTTTTAGCGTGCTTTTTCCTCCCTTAAATGGTTTGTAAAGGTTGAAGTTTTTTGGCTTTTTATTGCGTTTATAACTATTTTAAGAAGAAAATTCGAATAGGAAAAGTTTGGGAAATAAAAATTTCTAAACTACACTAGGTAAAAAAAACCTAATATCTGAAATAATATTAGAAATTTATGTATGCATATTGTATATTAATAGTATTTAGAATATGAGCGATTTTTTTTTTATAATTTAATTGAGGTTGTAAATATAACCATATAAAAATGAAATTAAAATTTCTATGATTATTAATTCTATGTTCGCATAAATTTGTCTTGAAATGCATATTTAATATTATAATAGTTATTTTAAATATAAAAACATTAACCAAAAAAAAAAGTAAAAATTTATTTTAAATTTAAAAAAGAAATCTGCAAATTAGCTGCGTAAACATCATGAAATTGAAATTGACAAACAAACCTCAAGTAAGAAGATATGGAAATAAAGATTTTTTTATTTTATACCTTGTTTTGTGATCAAAAAGCATATATTTATGATAATTAATTTACTGACTAACAAACTCCCTGGCACTACAGTCCATGCTGGATTATAGCCGTCCGCCTACTGGCAGATACCGAAGCATCAGATATTTTCTTTTTATGGGCTAAGATTGTCAACCCTACGCTCACCGCTCTACAGTCATCTTACACTGAGACCTACGGTTTAAAGTGGATTCCGAATCACTACAAATATCCATGTCACCGCCGGGACTCGAGCCAGTAACCTGTGTCACCGAGCGTCAGTCAATCGACCATCAGTCCCTCAATTTACTAACAAACAAGTAATATAAAAAAAAAAAAATTTTTAAGTCAATTCCTACTGTTTTTCACTATATTGCCCTTCATCTTTCTAAATAATTTTCATTAATTTTTTAAGTTTATCTGGGGCATCTATTTGTAGATATATGCAACTTAAATCTAAAAAAAAAAAAAACTAAAATTAATTAATTAAATTTAATTACTGAATTAATATTTGAAAACACTGTATTAATAATCAGTGCCATCCACTACAAATTCAAAAAAATGTATTTGAACTTGAGTGGATGAATAAAAGTGTTTTATTAACGATTGAATATTTAAGCAAGATATATATAGGGAGAGTGTGAGCTAATAGAAGGAATTAATTAGATAAATTTTAGTTAGTTTAATTTGAATAACTGTAAATGAAAATAAAGCTTTAAATTCTCCCCCTTATTATATCAGATCTCAATGCAGAAAATGAACTGTACAATGTAGAACAAATTGAGAACTTGATAACAGAGGTTTTATTCACAAAAATCATTTTTTGTTTATCCGTATTACATTTGCGTTCTTTTGATCTAAGAGAGATGAACCTGCATTTCACATTCAGTTCCTTTTTCCTGTTAAACATTCACTTTTTTTTTTTTCTTCATCTCAACAGGCATTTTTTTTTCTTCCTCTCACAAAATGCGGAAATTTCCCCGTCTTCGATTCGAATCCTTATTTATCTCACCTGACGATACCTTATTTTTTTTTCTTTCCGCACATGAATAAGGGACTTACTTGAGTGCATATGAGTGAGTATACACTGTGAAAGAAAAGGGGACCCCATCGTATGTATACATGGAAATGGAAAAGGGGGAGGGGGGCGAGATTCTGAAAGAAGTGCCTGAAATTTGAATTTGGGGAGGAGGGGGGCTTCGAGGAATTGCGTCGTTCCTTTTAGCGAGGGTGGGAGGGGTGCGCCAAAAGATATTTCCTCTTTTTCAGCAATCGGCATACGATTTTACGCCTAGGATATACATGTCTAGATATATCTGCCCGTACCTCATTTCAAGCAGAGAATTGAAAGCTCTTCGAAGTATATATTTATATAGGTATCTTGGTGGGGTGGAGTTTTTATTTATTTATTTTACTTTTTACCCCTCTTTTAAGTCCCCAGTCAATTTTTTTGTGAATCGGTATGTCAGAAAGGCTCTACCAATGAGTTTTGCATCCTTTTTTACCCCCAAATTGAGGCAAATAATATGTATGGTAATGAACTTTCCAACTAGTCACTGTTGATTATTTTTTTTTTTTAAAGAATGGCGTTCAATATGACTTTTAGAGTGCTTTTTCCGTCCTTAAATGGTTTGTAAAGGTTGAAGTTTTTTACTTTTTATTGCGCTTATAACTATTTTAAGAAGGAAATTTGAATAGGAAAAGTTTTCGAAATAAAAATTTCTAAGCATCTGAAATAATATTTAAAATTCATGTATACATATTATATATTAATCATATTTAGTAAATGATGGATTTTATTTTATAATTTAATCCATGATTGTAAACATAAACCATTTAAAAATAAAAATGATTTTTCTTAGATTATTAATTTTATGAGATCATATATTTTCTAGAAACGCAAATTTAATATTTTAATAGCTGTTTTAAATATAAAAAATGGGAACTGCAAATTATCTATATAAACTTCATTAGTTGAAATTGATTAAAAAATAATTATAATACAAAACTAAAGTAACGAGATATAGAAATAAAACTTTTTATTCATATTTATGTGTTATTACCTTATTTGACTGCGAGATCAAAAGCATAAATTTATGATAATTATTTTACTAACTAATTAACTCTCTGGCACTACAATTCATATGGGACCATGGCCATCTGCCTACTGGAGATTCCGAAACATCAGATATTTTCTTTTATGGAGGAGGGATGTCAACCCTACGCCCAGCACTCTGTAGCCATATTACACTGAGACCTACGGTTTAAAGTGGATTCCGAACTACTACAAACATCCATGGCACCGCCGGGACTCGAGCCAGTAATCAGTGGCACCCAGCGTCAGTCCCTCAATTTACTAACAAATAAGATAAATTTTAAATAGTTTAATTGAAATAACTGTGAATGAAAAGAAAGCTTTAAAAATCTCCGCCTTAGTATATCCTGATCGCAATACACAAAATGAACTGTACATAGCAGAACAAATTGAGAACTTGATAAAACTGGTTTTATTCACAAAAATCATTTTTTGTTTATCCTTATTACATCTGCGTTCTTTTGATCTAGAGAGATTCATCCTCCATTTCACAATCAGTTCCTTTTTCCTGTTAAGCATTCACTTTTTTTTTCCGTCATCTCAACGGCATTTTTTCCCCTCATAAGATGCGGAACTTTCCCTTGTCTTCGATTCGAATCCTTATTTATCTCACCTGACGATACCTTATTTTTTTCTTTCCGCACAGGAATAAGGGACTTACTTGAGTGCATATGAGTGAGTATACACTGTGAAAGAAAAAAGGGACCCCATCGTATGTATACATACGGAAATGAAAAAAGGGGTGGGGGCAGATTCTGAAAGAAGTGCTTGAAATTGGAATTCGGGGAGGTTGAGGGGCTTCGAGGAATTGCGTCTTTCCTTTTAACGGGGGTGGGAGGGTGCGCCAAAAGATATTTCCTTCTTTTTCAGCAATCGGCATACGATTTCACGCCTAGGATATACATGTCTAGATATATCTGCCCGTACCTCATTTCAAGCAGAGAATTGAAAGCTCATCGCAGTATATATTTAGATATTCTGACTGGGTTGGGGGTGGAGTTTTTATTTATTTATTTTACTTTTTACCCCTCTTTTCAACTCTCCCGTCAATTTTTTGTGAATCGGTATGCCAGAAAGGCTCCACCAGTGAGTTTTGTAACGTTTTTTATCCCCGAATTGAGGGAAGTAATATGTATGGTAATGAACTTTCCAACTAGTCACTGTTGGTTATTTTTTATGGCATGGTGTTCAATATGATTTTTAGAGTGCATTTTTCGGTCGCTTAAATGGTTTGTAAAGGTTGAATTTTTTTGACTTTTTATTCCGTTTATAACTATTTTAAGAAATAAATTTGAATAGGTAAAGTTTGGGAGATAAGAATTTCTAAACATTTATACTAGGTAAAAAAACCTATTATCTGAAATAATATTTTAAAATTCATGTATTCATATTATATATTATTCATATTTAGAAGTTGATGGATTTTTTATAATTTAATTGATGGTTGTAAATATAACCCTTTAAATATCAAAATAAAAATATTTCTAAAATTATTAATTAAATGAGAGTATAATTTTTTCTCGAGACGCATATTTAATATTTTAATAGCTATTTTAAATATAAAAATAATAACTTTAAATATAAAAAAAATGAACAGGAAATTAGTTATGTAGACATTATCAACTGTAATTGAAAAGCAAAGAATTATAATACAAAAACATAAGATAAGAATATATGAAAATAAAGCATATTTTCATATTCATGGATGTTTGCTGTAGATGTTTCCATGGATGTTTGTAGTGGTTCGAATCCACTTTAAACCGCAAGTCCCGGTCTAATATGACTGTAGAGCATTGGGAGTAGGACTAGCAATCCTACCCTGTAAGGAAAAAAAACGCCTTTTTTGCCACTAAATCTGCGAATAAGCAGACTGTCTTGAACCAGCATGGGGCTATCATGCCACTGAAGAAGAAGGTTTACTGTTATTCCTTCGCGTTAACACATTGAAAGTTTTAACAAGATAAATATTGCTAATGCTACTGATAATAACTTTTTTAGTAATTAATGTATAAAAGGTACTAAAGAGAAAATAAGGAAAAGTGATATGATATTAAAGAAACAGTTTCTAGAATATTCTGCCAATATAACCTATCTTATTAAATAATTAGAATTCTTGCCATAGAAATTAACTAACAGATTCAGTATTTACTTTTATTTATGCCCTAAACACTGTGAAAAAAATAGTCTTTATTTGACATGTCTATATATTTTTTATTTAGAAAATATACATTTATATATACACACACACACACATATACACACAGTGGATAAAAACACATTGGCAATTGCCTATAAATGATCATATTTGCAACAAAGTATGTTTACAGATTTTATTTTAACATAGCATTACAGAAAGAGAAAAGATCAAGGAAAAAAATCAACGGAAAATAAGACTAGAAATGGACGACCTTGAATATTTTCTACAAGAGAAGAACGTGTCATTATTAACAAGGTTAAGAAAAACCTAAAATAAACAAACAAATATAACGAAATTTTCATTTAAATATTTTTTTAGTCAAAATATTATAGTCATAATACCATCAATAAAATGCAGGTTGCCAATTCCATTAGCTGCCATACAGCCCCAAACTAAGATGGTGCCTCCACCATGTTTTACAGTAGCAGTTAAATGTTGCATTTCCAATTCAGTATTTGGCCTCCTCCTCCACACATATCGTCGTCCATCACTGCCGAAAATGTTAAACTTTGATTCGTCGGAAAAAATAACTGTGTTCCAAAACTCTTCAGATAAATCAACGTGGGATTTTGAGAAATCTAACCTCTTTCTCCTATTTATTTCAGAGATGAATGGTTTCTTTCTAGCTGCCCTTCCATAATAACTTCTCTCGTGTAAAACATTCCGTACAGTCTGTACGCTGAAAGTCGTTTGCGTAGTGAAAGGAACACCTCTAGCTATCTGCACTTATTTTAGGGTTTTCCTTAACCTTGTTAATAATGGCACGCTCTTCTCTTTGTAGAAAATATTCAAGGTCGTCCACTTCTAGTCTTATTTTCCGTTGATCCTGTTTCCTTGAACTTTTTACAACACTTCTGACAGTAAATAAACTTATATTGAACTGCACTCCTATAGCACGATAAGTTAAACCTTCAATTTCTGAGCCTAATAATCGTGTTTTTAACACTAACGTCCAACTCCTTCAATTTCGAAGTCATTTTACTGCAGTAATCGCAAAATAATGCATAGACACTTTTGGAGTAGTTTTGCAGATTTTATACCGGTAGAGTTTTTTATCAGTCGAAACACGTGACTTCAATGTAACAAAATTTACATAGCAGTAAAAAATTTGCCAATACTTTTTGACATGCACATTTTCGTTTTGAAAGAAAAATCGTAGAAAATGCAAATTAAAATAAAATTTTTACTATTTTTGTATATCTAAGATGTCTTGTATTTAATTACGACAGCTAAAATTGTATAACATTTTATTTATTTGTCAATATGAATAAATGAAGGCAATTGCCAATACTTTTTACCCACTGTACATATATATATATATATATAGAGAGAGAGAGAGAGAATTTCAATTCCTAAATCCTTTTGAGAAAAAACTCTCGATCTAGGTTTGGCGTAGGGATATATATGTCAATAATCTAATTGTATTATGACAAAATATTATAATTATTCTCATATATATGTTCACGAATTATCAGCACTTTTTCTTATTTATCTCCTAAAAATTAGAAAGGAAATAGTTAGGTTTTTTTTTCTTTTTGACGTTTTTGTCACTCTATTTTCTGTTTTGAAAAAATAAAAAATAATGATAAATTCTGAAGTTTGGATTCCTAGACCCTTTAGAGTGAGGAAAACTCCTGATTTAGGCCAATTTAGGAGTCGGCCATCCACTTTTCACTCGCCAAAGTCAAGAGTGCTATTTGGTTTCGGTCCTGCAGGATTAAACAAAAACAACAACAAAAGGAAGTCCTGTCTTAAAAATAAACAGAAAAGAGGAGAGAGAGGAAATAAAAAAAGGGAAGTAAAATACAGAGGGTAGGAAGGCCGTTAAGTTTTGGAACGCTGGCCATTAAAGTACCAGATAAAGATGGACGACCAAATTCAAGGTGTCACATGTAATTTGAACAAATGGCTTTACTATGGAGATGGGTTGCAATAAAATAGATTGTTCTGATGTTTTATTCCCTTTATTTTACTATTTATATGGCCTTTTCAGCCATTTTTTAAATGGAAGATACTTCCGAGTTTATCATTTCAGTTACTGTAGCATTAATGGTGCGTTGCTCTACGGGGATCGATTGGCATGATCTCTGCTTTTATGTCTTTTAGGATTCGTGGGATAGACTTTGCTGTAAAGACCTTAACGGAATTTGGACACTATATATATGAGTGAAATATTTATAGTAAAATGTTACTGTTATAGTGTGTTTTTGTGTTTGGTAAAGATGTCACAAAAACTATATCTGGTGATGTATATAAAATTAAATTACTTTAGATGGTAAACAAATGAACATTCTGTGAAGGAATCTATGGTTTAATCAGATATTTTATGTTAAAGTTTTGTATTTCATTTGAATATAAAAATGTATTCATGTATATATATATAAATATAATTCAATGTAAATATTTTGAATTATATATATTAAATTATATTTAAACTAAATTGAATTCTTTCAATTTATATTTAAATTAAATTGAATTTAATATTCAAAATTTGAATATATTAATTTTTATTGATTCAATATTTGAATTAAAAATAAATTTTTTAAAATTTATATTTGAACTAAATTGAATTTATATTTCAAATGTAATATAAATTAATATCTCTTAGTTAAAATCAATAAATTCCTTCAAAGAAAATTTGTTTTGAAGACTTTTATTCTTCTAATTTTCAATTTTTTTATATAAAATACTAAATTAATGCATAAAAAACATATTAATATATGAAATTATCAATACAAGATTAGCACAGTTGATTATTACGATTTATATGACTCTGATGATCATTCTGTTCTCATGTCCTTTTGTCTATCGCTGCCTTCTTGCTGCTGTGTTCTCTATATGACTTAACCATGTCTGCAGTATCATCAAATATACGTGTCCCTCCTAGTCGAGCGATCTGTTAATTTAGCATTCATGTTATATTTAGCCTAATTGTAAGTCCTCTTTCAAATGGTGGCATATATTCAAACGATGCTTGATTTTGTAAGCTTAGTAAAACATCAGCAAAATGAGAAGACAGAATCAAATTAAAATAAAAATTATGCTTTAGAATTTGAAATCTTTTCTTTATTAAATTCATCTGTTTGTTTCAGGAGCAATTATCTGGAGCTCCAACTGTTTAGTTTGTCGCTCTACTGGTATTTTTTGCACACTTTATGCTAATTAGACCGTGACCTACAGTTTAACGTGGATTCCAACATACAAACAAATATCCATGCCACAGCCTGGATTCTAATCTGAAGCTCGTGGCAGCAACGGCCAGATGCGCTAGCCAATTGGCCATCAGGGTGCTCTCTAATTGTTCATTGATTGAAATTGTTCATTCATTCCCCGTTCATAGTCAACAAAACTTAATCATTTGCACAGTGAATCGGAAAATATTTGTGCAAGCATTTTCTTTATGATTAAATAACATAAACCAATCCTTTTTGGTGAAACGTTTATTTTAGAATGGAAATTGTCTGTCAGTTCAAAATGATATCAAATACATAATGATGAAAGGCGGATTTTCTAGATATGGAACAACTGCTATAGGAAACTGTTATTTTATTATAATAATTTTATTAATATAATATAAACTGTTATAACAGTACTATAGCAAATTATTACTTAGATTAATATAAGAGGGGATATAATTTTAATTAAAGATTTCAGGTCATTGTAAATATTCTTTCTTTTTATCAACCAAGTACGCTAATCTCCTGAAAGAAGCTTTAGAGCTCTCAAGAAAATTCAGTGATTTATGTTTAAGATTCCATGCCTTATGTAAATATTTGCATATAAGTACAACTACAAGGCCATGATGACTTTTAAAATGAAATTACTTTCTTGGTAGTCTATCAAATTGTTTATATTTCAATCAATAAGAGTTGCGTCCCAATACGCAAAACAACTAAAATCTATTATACATATCTTTACAACCTGAGTGATGACTACGAGTGCCCAAATTAAATTAATTGTTTTACTTGAGAATCTGTCTAAAGTCTTGCGTTTTAATCGAGTTTTATTATGCTACAGCTAATTAGAAAAAAAATACTGTAGAGCATACCCTTGAATGTTACTCCACCTGGACAGTAACAACAACGAATTCCCAAACTTCTATCAACCCTTTCTCTCACTTATAAGCTCCATTTATCATGCAATCATTCATCACGTAATAAGTACATTAATACGTCCCTCTGAAATCACCGATGTCAGTTTCTCCCCCTTCTGATTAATGCACGAGCATTCAGGAACGGAAGTACTCAAACCGAAGAGTAAACAAAGCTTAAGCAGTTAATTTATTCAGTTCCTCTCCCATGTCCATTAATCATTGGATCCAGTTGCTGCAATAGTACTGTTGCGTACGCTTTTCTTAATATGACTCCGACGGACCCCTCTCCTAATTGGCTCTGAATGGACAATGGATGGTTCTGGGATGCTTTTTGAAGCAATGTGGTTGTTGCTGTAGCTTAATTGATGAAACCGATTAGTGGTATATGCATCGAATGAGTAATGTGGTGTCTTTTATAATTTGAAATTTCTCATTTGGGATTGTTGTAGAAATTAGAACAGGAGTATGTATTGTACCTTACCAGCTTTTTTTTTAATTTTTTTTTTGCATAAGTTTAAGTTAACTGCTGTATGTATTAGTATTTTCAATGAAATAAATTTTATGTAACTGCTAAGTAACATATCAGCAACATCTGAAACATAAATCGATAAAAATGTAGATAGATTTAACCATAAGGAAAATTTCTACAACATGATTTTTCTCAAAATTATTTAATAGTTGAAATCTTTCTATTAAAGGACATTCTTATCAATTGATAAGAGTGTTACTTGAAGAAGATTACATAAGGAGATTACATAAAAGAATTTATGAAATATTTTTTACAAAGCATTTTGAATTTAAAACTTTATGAATTAAAGAAATACCATATTACAAAAAGAATGTAATTGGGTAATTCTAAGAGCAAAACATCCTTATAGTTTGAAATATTTCATTTAGGACTTAGAGTTGTAGAAATCATAGCTGATGAATACATAATTCCTAACAATTTTTAAAATTATTTACATAAGTGTAAGTTAATTGCAATTTTACATTAATACTTTCACTAAAATAAATTTTAGCATCCAAATATGTTGATCTCTTGAATGAAGCTTTCAAACTCTAAAAAGATCCAGCGACTTATTTTGAAGATCTCATGCCTCATGTAAATATTTACATATAAGTACAACTAAAAAGCCATTATGACTTTTCAAATTAAATTGTTTTCTTGAGAATCTTTGAAAATGTTTGTGTTTCAATCGGTAAGTCTTGTGTCTCAATAGCCAAAACAACTAAAATATATTACACATATCTTTACAGCCAACGAGCTCCCAAATTAGATTAATTGCTTTACTCGAGAATCTGTCTAAAGTCTTGCGTTTTAATCGAGTTTTATTACGCTGCAGCTAAAAAAAAAAAGATGTGGAACATATCCTTAAATATTACTCCACCTGGACGACAACAACAACGAAATTCCCAAACTTCTATCAACCCTTTCTCTCACTTATAAGCTCCATTTATCATGCAATCATTCATCACGTAATAAGTACATTAATACGTCCCTCTGAAATCACCGATGTCAGTTTCTCCCCCCCACCCCTTCTGATTAATGCACGAGCATTCGGGAACGGAAGTACTCCAATTCAAAGAGTAAACAAAGCTTAAGCAGTTAATTTATTCAGTTCCTCTCCCATGTCCATTAATCATGGCATCCAGTTGCTGCATCAGTACTGTTGCGTACGCTTTCCTTAATATGACTCCGATGGACCCGCTTTCCTAATTGGCTCTGAATGGACAATGGATGGTTCTGGGATGCTTTTTGAAGTAATGTGGTTGTTGCTGTAGCTTAATTGATGAAACCGATTAGTGGTATATGCATCGAATGAGTAATGCAGTGTCTTTTATAATTTGAAATTTCTCATTTGGGATTGTTGTAGAAATTAGACCTGGAACTAACATTGTTCCTTACAAGTTTTTACAAATTCTTCGTTTAAGCGTAAGTTTTAATCGCAAGTAATTTAGTGCAATTTTGCATTAATACTTTCAATAACATATTCTTTTTAACTTCCAACTTGTCAGAAACATCTAAACACATAGCACTATAAAATGTAGACGATTCTTAAGACAACTTGGAATATGGACAATCTGGAGTATATATTGTTCCTTACAATTTTTTTAAAGTGTAAGTTAATTGTAATATTGCATTAATATTTTCAATAAAATAAATTTTATGTAAATGCCAAGTAACATATCAACAACATCTAAAACGTACATCATAAAATGTAGAAGATTTCTCCATAAGGTAATTTTCTACAACATGATTTTTCTCAAAATTATTTAATAGTTGAAATATTTCTATAAGATGACCTTATTTCTATAAGATGACAGGTTGTACGTACATTTTTCTTAATGTGATTCCTATGGATTGTTGCTGTAGCTTAATTGATGAAACCAATTAGTGGTAAATAAGTAATGACGCATCTTTTGTAGTTTGAAATTTCTCATTTAGAATTTAGAATTGTAAAAATTTTTGCTAGAGAATACATAGTTCCTTACAAGTAATTTTTTTAATTCGTTGCATAAGTTTAAGTTAATTGAAATTATGCATTAGCATTTTTAAAGAAATAAATTTTATGTAACTGCCAAGTAACATGTTAGTAACATCTAAAATGTAATACCATAAAACGTAGAAGATTTCTTTATATGACAAATTTCTGCAACATGGTTTTTCTCAAAATTATTTTAATAGTTGAAATCTTTCTATAAGATGATATTTTGAACATTTTGATAGGTTGTACGTACGTTTTCCTTATAATGATTCCTGTGGATTCGCTCTTTTAATTGGTTCTGAATGGACAATGGAAGGGATTTTTGAAATAACGTGGTTGTTGCTCTAGCTTAATTGATGAAACCAATTACTGGTAAATGAGTAATGTAATGTCTTTTATAATTTGAAATTTCTCATTTGCGATTTAGAGTTGTAAAATTATTGTTGGAGCAGGTATATTGTTCCTTACAAGTTTTTCAATTCGTTGCTTAAGTGTATGTTAATTGAAATTTTACATTAATAATTTCAATAAAATACATTTTATTTAACTGTAAAGTAACATGTCAGCAACGATTCCTTCTTAAGACAAATTTCTGCAACATGATTTCACTGAAAATTATTTAATAGTTGAAATCATCCTATAAAACGTGTAACACTATGAGATGTAGGCGATTCCTTCTTAAGACAAATTTCTGCAAAATAATTTATCTCAAAATTATTCAATAGTTGAAATCTTCTTATAAAAGAACATTCTTATCACTTTGACAGGATTATAGAATTTATGAAATCTTCTTTTACAAAGCATTTCGTAATTTAACTTCATGAATTACACAAACCCCATACAACAAAGGACATATTAACAAATTTTAAAGAGCAAAACATCCTTATAGTTTGAAATATCTCATTTAGGATTTAGAGGTGTAGAAATTATAGTTAGAGCATGCATGGTTCCTTGCAAGTATTTTTTTTTTTAAAAATTATTTGCATAAGTGTAAGTTATTTACAATTTTGCATTAATACTTTCAAAAAAGATTTTATTTGTAATCCAAATAACATGTCAGTAACATATAAGACGTAACACTATAAAATGTAAGCGATTCCTTCTTAAGACAAATTTCTACAACATGATTTCTCTCAAAATAATTTAATAGGTGAAATCTTCCTATAAAAGGACATTCTTATCGCTTTGACAGGATTCAAGAATTTATGAAAGCTCGATAATTATTAATATGCTTGTTTAATAATAAGATGAAAATTTATGAATGATTTTACAAATAATTTCGAATTTAAACCTTATGAATTAGAGAAATCTTATACAACAAAGGATGGATTGAGAAATTTTAAGAGCAAAATGTCCTATACAATATTCATTCATTTAAGCGAACTTGCCATATTAAATCTGTGTATAGAGTTTTAAAATGTTAAAACTTTTAATACATAATGAAGAATAAATACATTCTAATGCTTTTCATCTTATCATTTTACATTTATATGAATATGTAGTTTAGACAGATCCTTTTTACAGATATTTAGAGAGTATCTTACAATTAAATAGAAAATAATTCTTGTTCAGATTTTGGTAGCTTTAGAAGATCTATTTATAAATAACCATAATGTTACCATCGTAAAAATCTAAACGAATTTGAATTACTCAAAAATCAATAGTGCATGTAATAATTGAAAATGTATTAAATGAAAAATATTAGTACAATTTATTTATTAATATTTATTATTTATTAGTATAATTTACTTCATTTTATGAATTAAAGGATATTTTTGTGTTTTTCTTCTTATATAGCTTTAACTTTATACTATATATATATATATATATATATATTGCATCATCTACTTTTCAATTTCGAAAAAAAAAAAAAAAAAAGAAAAGGAAACACTAGCTATATTCTCTATTAGTTCTAACAAATATCAGAATGTTTTCAAAATTACATGGGCAGACTTATTGTTAAATATTACTTCTCTGCAGTAAATCTACATTAACAGAAAAGTAGTTTTACAGAATAGTTCTTTACCCATGGTTCTTTTCATTTAGCTTCTTTACACACTCACAGAATATATATTTATAAATTGAAATATATTGATTATTTATTTTATTGGAGAATATACTTGTTTTCACCAAGTTTAAATAGATGCAATCTATCACTTTTTGCTATGAAACATTTTAACAACATTTGATATTTATGATAAATGGTAAACTGAAACAATTTTATAAATAATGATAATTTTTCAAGGAAAAAAAAAATATAATTGAGAATTTATTTAAGTTAATAAAATCACTTAAAATATCTAGCTGTTTAATATGTTGTCTTTATATGTCTGTCTTTTAAATGTAAATTGATCAACAAAGCATTTTCGTTCATTTGACTATTTTGAACACATTAATTAAATTATTAAAAAATAATTATTTAAAAATATCTAAATGTTTATTATGTTATATATTTCATAATAAAATTTAATCTAGTAAATAAGTTTTAAAGAAATGGCGTGCATGTAAAAATAGCCATCATTCTATTTTATTCCAAAACACCATATCAGAAGGAAACAAAAAGATCCTTAGATCTGCAACCAAGAAAGAAATTTCAATCTCTGAGGAGAAAAAGTTGGGTGGAGAAACTGCACTTTAATCTGAGATGCCATTCCAGAATAAGTTCATTCCAAATTGCTGTGCTACAAAGGAGATATAACCATCGAAGCTGTGTTTTAAATGTAAATTGAATCAACAAAGCATTTCTCTCACTTAACTACTTTAAACACTTTAACTAATTAAATTATTAAAAAAAAAAATTGATCACTTTAAAATATCTAAATTTTTATTATGTTATATACTGCATAATAAAATTAAAGCTAGTAAATAATTTTTAAAAAATGGCGTGCGTGTAAAAAAACACCCCTCATTTTATTTTATTCCTAAACACCACATCAGGGAACAAAAAAAAAGACCCTATATCCGAACCGAAGAAGGAAATTTCAATCATTGAAAAATTAATCAAATTTTAATCATTCAAAATTTCAATCATTGGCAAAAAGTTGAGTGGAGGAACTGCACTTTAATCTGAGATGCCATTCCTGAATATGTTCACTCCAAATTGCTGTGGTACAAGGGAGATATAACCATCGAATCTGTGTTTTAAATGTAAATTGATCAACAAAGCATTTCCGTTAATTTAACTACTACATTAATTAAATTATTAAAATACTTAATCACTTAAAAATATCTAATTGCTTATTATGTTAAATATTTCCCATAAAATTTCAAGCTAATTAACATTTTTTAAAGAAATAACGTGTGTGTAAAAAACAACCCTCGTTTTATTTTATCCTTAAACACAATATCAGAGAACAACAGAAGGTCTCCATATGTGAATGGAAGAAGGAAATTTCAATCATTGAAAAATTCATCAAGTTTCAATCATTGACAAAACTTTGGGTGGAGGAACAACACTTTAATCTGAGATGTCATTCCTGAATAAGTTCATTCCAAATTGCTGTGGTACAATGGAGATATAACCATCGCAGCTGTGTTTTAAAAGTAAATTGATGAACAAATTTCCGTTCATTTACTTTGAACACATTAATTATATCATTTAAAAAATGATCACGTATATTTTTTTTTTTTCAATGCAGCTGGCAAACAGACATGGATGCCTTGGATGCCTTAAGGCAAGTGCTGCACAGACGTTACTCACTTTGCATTACCCAGGGGGCGCGTGTAACTTCAAGATACGGACGCGGAGTAACAATGCCCCCGCAACGCTCTACGATCCTGTTAGGACCGGGACCTACGGTTTAAAGTGGATTCTGTACCACTACACGCATCCATGGCACTGCCGGGATTCAAACCCGAAACCTGTGGTACCGAGAGCCAGAGCGCTAGCCACTCAGCCATTCAGGCCCCATGATCACGTATATAATATATTATATAAATTTATTATATATTTATTATTTATATATTTCACAATAAAATTTAAACTATTAAGTAATTTTCAAAGAAATGGCATGCATATAAAAAACAGCCATTTTATTTTATTCCTAAACACCACATCAGGGAACAACAAAAAAGACCCCATAGATCGAACTATTTCCGAAAATAGAAATTTATCTCCATTCATTTCACTTCCCATCCGCATTAACCATCGTTTATCTTCCTTTTTTTTTTAGAATTCAGGGTTCTATGGGCGACGGCATCGTGTCGAAAACAATAACTTCAATGGGATCTAATAGGGTATTTTCGCCTTCTGGCAGGACAGGAAGCAAGAACAACAAAAAAAAAAAAATTATATATATCTATATATATATATATAAATGACGACTCTGGAACTTTCAGGTCCACCCCTCCACACAACGTTCAGGTCAAGCCGAAATCGCCTGATGTCGGAAAATATTTCTCGTCCGCGACATCCCCTAGGTCATGCCGAATAGCACTACTTTATACCGTGGCTGACAATCCTAATTCTATAAATCAGCGAGCGGGGAGTGCGGATGTCATTTTATGACTCCGAGGGTGGGAAGGGACCCTTCTAAATTCCTGGGATAATGTCAAAAGTTTTGGAGAATAGTTTTCAAAATCGTGATCGGGAGAATAGTCCAGTTTCTCCGACAGAGATTTTCATCGTCTTATTTCCAATTATCGAAGGCTGCTTATCTGATTTAGGAAAGGGCCATAAACTGAATAGTGCCCTTTGCAGCGACGCTCTTTTTCGTTGCGGCAGTATAAGGGGTTGGGAGGGTTTTGTTAATTCTTTTGTGCGTGTGGGGTAGGGTGGGGATGTCGTGAAATGTGCAGTTTGGCGTAATGGGAAAAAATGGGTGTAAATAAATGAATGAATTTGGGTGTAAATATTTTATAAAATATATTCCTTTATGATATTTTATTATACTTGATAATATATACATAAATAAAGAATTTTTGTTTTTTTATTAATTGCTTCATCTGAAAAGATTTTTTTTTAATTCTGAAATAAAGGTGATTTTATTTCTTTTAAACTGGGCCTGAATGGCTAGTGCTCTGGCGCTCGGTACCACAAGTTTCAGGTTCGAGTCCCGGAGAGAGGCCATGGATGTTTCTAGTGGTTCGGAATCCACTTTAAACCGTACGTCCCAATCTATTTTGAGCGTTGCGGAGGTATTTTTACTCCGCGTCCGTAGCTTATCTTCAAACTACACGCACCTCCTGGATAGTGCTAAGTGAGTAACGTCGGTGCAGCTCTTATCTTAAGGCATTAAAGACAATTGTCTAAGTGTTTGCCAGCTGCATTACAACAAAAATTTCTTTTCAACTTCCCCTTTTCTAAAAATAAACGTTCAGTAATTTGCAACAGATAACAATTATCCCGAAGACTCAGTAATTTGCAACAGATAACAATTATCCCGAAGACTCAGTAATTTGCAAAAGATAACAATTACCCTAAAGGCTCAGTAATTTGCAACAGATAACAATTACCCTAAAGGCTCAGTAATTTGCAACAGATAATGATTATCCCGAAGACTCAGTAATTTGCAAAAGATAAAAATTATCCTAAAGACTCAGTAATTTGCAACAGATAACAATTATCCCAAACAATCAGTAATTTGCAACAGATAACAATTACCCTAAAGGCTCAGTAATTTGCAACAGATAATGATTATCCCGAAGACTCAGTAATTTGCAACAGATAACAATTATCCTAAAGGCTCAGTAATTTGCAACAGATAATGATTAACCCAAACATTCAGTAATTTATCGCAATTTTGCAGATAACAATTATCGTAAGACTCAGTAATTTGCAGCAGATAACAATTATCCCGAAGACTCAGTAATTTGAAGACTCAGTAATTTGCAGATAACAATTATCCTAAAGGCTCAGTAATTTGCAACAGATAATGATTATCCCGTAATTTGCAAGATAACAATTAGTAAAGGCTTTATTTTTGCAACAGATAACAATTACCCTAAAGGCAATTACCCTAAAGGCTCAGTAGTTTGCAACAGATAACAAGACTCACCCTAAACCCTAAAGGCTCAGTAATTTGCAACAGATAACAATTATCCTCATCATATACCACTGTGTCCAAAAAGTAAGACCAATTTTCAATTTAAAATTCCCGAAGCTTATGGATGTCAAAATATTCATTAGTGTTTGAGTTACGCTGGGCTTTGTGAGACACTAAAACTGTTTCTGACGATTTTTGAAATGTCTGAATTACTTGAGCAAAGAACTTGCATTCAATTTTGTTTGTGGAAACGTATAAGATGTTGCAGAAGGCATTCGGTGAGCATATCTATATCGGAAAGAAATGTTTTGAAGTGGTATATACAATTCAAAGAAGGAGAGAACGCGTTGAAGACGAAGAGCCCTCTGATCGACCCTCAACCGCAACCGACGAAGCTAACGTCGAAAAAATTAAATGTTTGGTGTTTGCAAAGCGTCGATTTACAATTAGAGACCTTGCTGATGATGTTGGAATTTCAAAAGGATCGGTCAATTCCATTTTGGGCCTCAAACGCGTCAAATCTCGATTGGTACCGAAAACACTGAATGCGCCAGCTCACACTGCATTGATTCTTCGTGACTTTTTTGCCAAAAATGAAACACATACCGTTCCACAACCACCATCTACAACCAACTTAAAACCTCGAAAACTTTCACCGGGAAACCTGATTTTCGATGAGCGTTATTTACACAAGTATTACATAGATATTTACAATCGCTATCGCAACTCCTTTTTCTGAAGGCAATAATTTCAACAACAAATTTACCATATGACTTTGATATATATATCTCTCTCACATGTTATCTTCGATCTTAATCACTGGAATACCAATTTTCTATCTTATTATTTTTCTAAACTAAATCCCTTTTACGTTACAATTTTAAAACTTTGCCAAAATACCACACTTCCTCTGTTGTTAATTACTCCCTTCATCTAATCTCTCTACTCATCAGCCAATAATAAAAAAACCCTTAAAAAAATAAAAATTCATTTCGCTATAAAATTCTCCGCTTTTTCACGGAACAGTCCCTCACACTAACACTAATGAATATGTCCTAACTCAAACACTAATGAATATTTTGACGTCAAATTTCCCACAGAAGTTAAGGACAGTGCCAGCAACCTAAAAAAAAAAAAAAGTTGAAATTCCATAAGGTCCGGGAATTTTAAATTGAAAATTGGTCTTACTTTTTGGACATCACTCAACTTCCAGTTTACTGTCTTAGTACTCTAAACTAAATCCCTTTACATTACAATTTTAAAACTTCACCGAAATACCACACTTCCTCTTTTTGTTAATTACTCCCTTCATTTAATCTCTACTCATCAACCTCCACATTCCCCATAACAACAACGACAATAAAAAAAAAACCCCTTGAAAAAAAATACAAATTCCTTTCGCTATAAAATTATCCGGCTTTTTCACGGAACAGTCCCTCATTCTGCAAATAATTATTCTTTTATAAAGCTAATCCTTCCATAAAACTACAGAATAACGACCCCAATACCATTTAAGTGAAAATCCCGCTCGGCATGTCGCGAACAAATGACACGATGTATCAAAACCAGTAGACCGGGGCTTCTGCTGCCGAGAGGGCATTAAATAATAATGGCCCTATTTGGGGCCGAGGCCTTCCTTCAATGCAAAAATCTTGCAGAAAACCGAGTCTACCCACAATGATGTATGGGCAGCCAGAGAGAAAGTTTATGGGCTCTGATGGGTGATGTATGGGGATTTCAAAAAAAGTGTGTAGTGTCTGTGTTTGTGATGTATTTATAGTTGACGGTGGACGTAAATTTTTAATTCTACTACAGACATTGTAAAAGAAGGCGAATGTTAATCTATAAATGTGATTTTTCTGATAGAGGGTAATACGTGAAAAATTTATACAGCAACTCCTTTGTGCGTAATTCGAAACATCTGTACACCATTTGATCTATATAAAAAAGTACTGTCGTTATCATTATGCGTTTATCGTTTAGTAATTTGAATCTTTTATTTGTTTACAAACCATAAACTATGATATCTATTTTGACTTTTATTAATTTATTTGTAATTCGTGATGCAAATAATTAATTAAAAACTATTATATAGTGGTGCTAAATATATATTTTTTAATTTATCAGAAACATAAGTTTATTGGGAAAGTTTTATCGATCTTTATTGAAGAACTTATGGTTTTTAAAGTCCTCCTATAAAAAAATTCAATAATTCAATAATATAGTAATTTTCAATAAATTTAACACTTTTAAATATGATACGTTTTTGATGTTATTAAGTTACACTAAATTTTCCCATTCAATCTGCTATTCTGATGGGATTACTTAAATTGTTTCATTACTTTCCAATATTGGTCTAAAACTCTAAATAATGGGAAATTGGACAGTGTAGGTCAATTTATATTCAATATCTAATTGATATCATAATTGATATTCAATATATATGAATATCAATGTTGAAGCAAATATGAATATATATATAGTGTTATAGTGTGGATTGGTCGGGTCGGTCTAGGGTGCTTTAAAATCAAATTAATAAACCGAGTGTTCCTTTTGTAGCCACTTTTTAATTACACACTATTATTTACAGCTATATTTATAATAATTAATAATTCTGAGTTAATAGGCATTTGTCGCCATTCCCATTCTCTTGCTACGTATCGCAGCCATCCACTCTCGACCCCTTCAGCCTTGTTCCGAAGTTCTTGTCCCCTTTCCCTGAGGTCAAAGTTCAGAGTTCATTACACCCACACTTGGCGAAAACTCTTCGACGACACATACTGTTCAGTGATTCCATTCGCTAATTGGTTAAGCAGACAAACAATTGCAACAAACACACACACACACTATATATATATATATATATATATATATATATATATATATATATATATATATATTTATTATTATTTATGTGTATGTGTGTGCCATTTATATATTAATTCACTTTGTTTGTTTTAGTAATTTATTAAACAATTTTATTACATGTCGATAATTAATAAATAATAATTTTATATTTTTTTAAATAATACTTTAAAACTTAATGATAAATTTATTGAGAAATTTTCTCGCTTTTATTGAATGTCTTTGGGTTTAAAGGCCTGTAAATAAACACATTACATTTATATTCAAAACACATTAAATTTTACCTTTTAATCTTCTAGTTTGGCCTATAAATAAACGCTTAGTTCAATTATTTCATTACTTTTCAATATTAGTCTAAACATCAAATAAGAAATTGAATAATGTAGGTTTTGTTACAAAATAATTAAAAATTTGTTAAATATTTTTTGCAAATCGAATACTAAAAATAAATATTAGAGGGCCTACAAAGAATGTTGCAAAATATTATCTGCAAAACAAAATTAGATAATATTTGCAATTTACCGTTTAAGATTATATATATGCTCTTCATTCTTTTATGACAATTGATTATTTCCTTATGACATATCTAACATCGGATGAACAAATATGAATATTATAAAAAGCTCATTATATTTATAGCAAAAATGTTATTTAGAATTCTATAAACAATTAAATTACTCCATATTCAAACTTTTTACACACAAAACATTTTAAATTTATTCATTTTTCAGAAAAGACTTTTTTTAAAATACTGCTTGCATATACATATTTATGTCTGAGCGCATAAATTTAATATAATTATCCACATATTCAAGATGGTGTATAAGATTCAATTCAATTTCAAGAAGACGTAAATCAAATTTCTTGAGGAAATGTGGCAGACGCATTCTAATGAATTATTAAAGAAATTTAATAACTTTGGAGCATCAACGGAAACTTAAGACATTAAAATTTCTGACGGAAAAGTCTAACACAATGCTTCAGAAAAAGGGGAAGATGTTACAATGGCTGTAAACGAAGTTAGTCTGTGCCGCTTTTATACAATTAAGACGCCACTTATATTTGTGGTATATATTCTCCAGTCGGTCCAATGTATTCAAATTACATTTAGCAGTTCAACTCGCCGAAATCTTGATGAAACTGGCAAGTTAATGGATAAAATTTGAAACTTAGTTCCACTCTTAATTTTAATGATCCTTTATGAGTAGCATTCTTGATTGAGTCAGAACTTGAATGCTGTATGGAAATTAACTGCTGCATATTTTGCTACTAAATGTGTAGTCGGCAATTAAATTTGTAATTAAAATTTTGTACTTTGTACTTTGAATGGCTTCCTTTTATGATGTGAGTGGTAAATCTTGCCCCATTGAATCATGTTTTCTTGATAATCATGGATAGTAGTGACTAATTTCAATCATTAGGTTAACAAACGCTGAAGGCACTATCTCAAGTAGGTCATTCTAATGGATTATTAAAAATAAAATATTATAGTAAATTATTAAAAGATTAATATATTAAATCTCTTTTTTAAAAGATTATAACAAACAAAATATAAGATAAAACTAAATATAACAACAGATATCAAACATACTTGATAATAATGAATAAATCATTGATAAATCAATGAAGACATCTATTTAAGTTGACATATTTCTACAATTAAATGTACTGTATTTCATTTTGCTCCCGCGCTCGGTGCCACAGGTTTCGGGTTCGAGTCCCGGCGGTGTCATAGAAGTTTTAGTGGTTCGGAATCCACTTTAAACAGTAGTTTTCAGACTAATATGACTGTAGAGCGTTGGCCGTCGATGTGACAAACCCATCCCTATAAAAAGAAGCCGTATGCCTACTGGCAGATTTTTAAACAGGAGGTCTAGAAATCT